>SJYW01012147.1:0-10015 GCA_006410735.1 Raphicerus campestris | reverse complement strand
CTCGATGGACATGAGTCTGAGTGAACTCCGGGAGTTGGTGATGGACAGGGAGGCCTGATGTGCTGCGATTCATGGGGTCACAAAGAGTCGAACACGACTGAGCAACTGAACTGAACTGACCATAAAAAAGGCTGAGCACTGAAGAATTGATGCTTTTGAACTGTGGTGCCAGAGAAGTCCCTTGAAAGTCCCTTGGACAGCAAGGAGATCAAATCAGTCAATCCTAAAGGAAATCAACCCCGAATATTCATTGGAAAGACTGATGCAGAAGCTCCAATATATTGGCCACATAATATGAAAAGCTGACTCAGAAAAAATGATGGCAGGAGGAGAAGGTGGCAACAGAGGATAAGATGGTTGAATGGTATCACCGACTCAATGGACATGAGTTTGAGCAACCTCCAGGAGAAAGTGCAGGACAGAGAAGCCTGGTGTGAGGCAGTCCATGGAGTCACAAAGAGTTAGACATGACTTAGCAACTGAACAACAACAACAGGAAGGAAAAATGTTAAAACTAGTATTTAACCACGACCAACCTAGAGAGCATATTCAAAAGCAGAGACATTGTTTTGCCGACTAAGGTCTGTCCAGTCAAGGCTATGGTTTTTCCTGTGGTCATGTGTGGATGTGAGAGTTGGACTGTGAAGAAGGCTGAGTGCTGAAGAATTGATACTTTCAAACTGTGGTGTTGGAGAAGACTCCTGAGAGTCCCTTGGACTGCAAGGACATCCAACCAGTCCATTCTGAAGGAGATCAGCCCTGGGATTTCTTTGGAAGGAATGATGCTAAAGCTGAAACTCCAGTACTTTGGCCACCTCATGTGAAGAGTTGACTCATTGGAAAAGACTCTGATGCTGGGAGGGATTGGGGGCAGGAGGAGAAGGGGACGACGTTGGATGAGATGGCTGGATGGCATCACTGACTCGATGGACATGAGTCTGAGTGATGTCCGGGAGTTGGTGATGGACAGGGAGGCCTGGTGTGCTGCGATTCATGGGGTCACAAAGAGTCGGACATGACTGAGCGACTGAACTGAACTGAACCATGAAAAAACTAATGAAGAAGATTAACACCATAAAAATATATGATGAAATGTAAGTTGTTTATTTACCATTTTTAATATAAATAACTAAACCATTAATGCCTAAAAAATAAATCCAGGAAGAAGCTTAGTATCATGTCATTATCTGTTAATTCACTTTGAGGTATTATTTAAGTGTTTAATACAACATGCAATTTTATATAGTCTGTTGCCCATGTTGCATGAGCATCATACCTTCAAACTAGAGAGAAAACTAAGGAAAAATCGGAATTCATGATTTCCAATTACAACTGAAAACTATTTGAATTTAGTTCAATATTATATTATCAATCTATACTAAGGGGGCAATTTCCAGAAATACATGCTATGGTGTAGCAGTCTTCCATGAGTTAATCTGTAAGCCTGTAAGCCTGTTTTAGTTCTGTTCTCCAGTATACCACTATAATAAACATTCCAGTGTGCTTAGAATCAAAGGCCCTGTACAAGTAGAAAATAGTGTGCGTATTATTAACCTTTCTGTGCTTGTTTCCTCATCTGTAATACAGAATTAATGATATTTCTGCACCTCACAAGAATGTTGTGTGAATTAACGTTTGTAAAGCCCTTTTAGGTCCACAGATGAAAGATGCCATAAAAGTCTAGAGGTGATAATATTATAGTTATTGAAATTAGAAACACCAATAATGCTGGGAACTGAATATATATTTGGTCAAAGGCACCTCATGCATTATGAATTTGAAGGCACTTAAAGAAGCTTACCATTTCAAAATTAATGTTTTGATATATATAGAATAAATTCCAAAGAGATATTACACATATGTGATAAGCCAAATGGATATAATTTGCTCACAACCGGCAAAAGCACAGTATAAGAGTCTCCATTTGTTCCATGTTTTTTTAATAGGAAATACTGCAGTAAAATATACAGGATCTCTAGTCAAAATTGTATAATGTCAAAATGGTCTGTTTAGAAAAAGGCAGTAAATTTAGTAAAATGACAGCATGATTTAAATGATATACCTCTGTTAATACTGCTGTTATTTTTTAATTTACATTTTGAATCTACTTGAATAATTTACAAATATTAAGCACAAAACAACATTCTTTTTGAGGACAAAAAATATAGATTATCAGTTGTCAACAGTTTGTCTGAATTAATTCTAATATGTGTATTAGATATTTTTTTTCTAAAAGTTTAGAATGGTATTATACTAAATCAACATAATACAGAAAAGAAGAATATAAGTTTTCCAAAATCATAGCTCTTTTTAAAATAATATTCAAGTGTCTCGTGAGATTATTTACTTATTTATCCACTCATTCATTCACTCACTGTTTATTTGTAGCATATACAATAATAATTTAAAAATACAAATCTTAGAACATATGTATGAATGTGTGAATGTTTATATTTAGAGAAAACAGTCTAGAGACATGCTCAACATTCCATTATCAAACTTCATAATAATTACCTCTAGGAAGTGGTTTGGGGGTAAGGAAAATACAGTAGAACTTTTTTTTATTTTATACCATTCTATAATGGTTGATTTTGTTACAAAAAATACATGTAACTTTTTAATTTTTAAAAGGCATATTCACAGAATGCAAAAGGTTAGAAAGACTCCAAAATAAAAGTAAAGATTGATAAGACATAACTAAAGATGCTAGAGTTTAAGAAACATGCTTAATTTATTGTCAGACAGAAAAGGAAAGACAAATAGTTAAAAGGAGGAGTCACCATCCTTGATCATAATTTAGGAAAATTAAGATGCATATGTATTTTTGCTTTTTAGACATATCTTAAGATTTAATAGAAGGAATGCAATTTTATCTTTTAATCTATTGAAGAATGCTTTTCAACTAAGGTTAACTTCAAATAATACTGGCAAACCAGTCAAGGAAAAACAACAAGACTTCACAATTAAAGTCAAGGAGTCAAACAAACATTATATTTAGAAAGTCAAGAGCTTTGTTTTGGTTGCTTTAGAGATTTCCCCCAATTTATGGGAGGTTCAAGGTTACCACGGTCAGTATCTACAGCTCAAAGTCATTCCAGAGTTTATTCAATATTAGTGTTAAAAGATTTAAGCCGCCTGTATTGCAATGGAAAAAATTGAAATCTGGGACTACTGACATTATGAGTGTAAGTAAATTATAGTGAAAGGTCACATGGGCCACTTACCTCTAGACAGCTAATAAGCAGAGAAAGCTCTATTTAGAGGTTTTAAATCAAGAAACATTGTTCAATCTAAGTCGTCTCCAAATCTTTGCAATACAATGAATTGCAGCATGCCAGGTGTCCATGTCCTTCAATGTCTCCTGGAGTTTGCTCAGACTCCTGTCCATTGAGCTGGTGATTCCATCCAAACATCTCATCCTCTGTTGGCCCCTTCTCCTGCCCTCAATCTTTCCCAGCATCAGAATCTTTTCCAATGAGTCAGCTCTTTGCATTAGGTGACCAAAGTATTGGAGCTTCGGCTTCAGCATCAGTTCTTCCAATGAAAATTCAAGGTTGATTTCCTTTAGGATTGACTGTTTTGAGCTTTTTGCTATCCAAAGGATTCTCAAGCATCTTCTCCAGCAACACAGTTTGAAAGCATCAATTTGTCAGCGCTCAGCCTTCTTTATGGTCCAAATCTCACATCCATACATAACTACTGGAAAAATCATAGCTTTGACTAATTGGACCTTTGTTGGCAATTGATCTCTCTGCTTTTGAACATACTGCTTATCTTTGTTATAGCTTTTCTTCCAAGGAGCAAACGTCTTTTGCCAAAAAATAAAATCTGCAACTATTTCCACTTTTTCCCTACCTATTAATCATGAAGTGATGGGACAAGATGCCATGATCTTAATTTTTTGAATGTTGAGTTTTAAGCCAGCTTTTTCACTCTTCTCTTTCACCTTCATCAAGAGGCTCTTTAGTTCCTCTTTGCATTCTGCCATTAGAGTCGTATCATCTATGTACCTGAGGTTGTTGTTATTTCTCCCAGCAGTCTTGATTCCAATCTGAGCTTCATCCAGGCCAGAATTTCGCATGATGTACTCTGCATATACAATGTTGACATACTCCTTTCTCACTTTTGAACCAGTCCATTGTTACATGTAAGGTTCAAACTGTTGCTTCTTGACCTGCATACAGGTTTTGCAGGAGGCAGGTGAGGTGGTTTGGTATTCTCATCTCATTAAGAATTATCCACAGTTTGTTGTGATCCACACAGTCAAAAGCTTTAGCATAGTTAAGAAAACAGAAGTAGATATTTTTCTGGAATTCCCGTGCTTTTTCTACCATCCAAAGGATGTTGGCAACTTGATCTCTGGTTCCTCTGCCTTTTCTAAATTCAGCTTGTACATCTGGAAGTTCTTGGTTCACATATTGTTAAAGCCTAACTTGGAGAATTGTGAGCATTACTTTGCTAGCATGTGAGATGAGCACAACTGTAGTTTCAACTTCCCTGGTGGCTCAGATGGTAAAGAATCCACTTGCGATGCAGGAGAGATCCCTGGGTCAGGAAGGCATCCTGGAGAAAGGAATGCCATCCCACTGCAGTATTCTTGCCTGGGAAGTCCCATGGACAGAGGAGTCTAGCAGGCTACAGTCCATGGGGTCATAAAGAGTCTGACATGACTGAGCGATTAACACTTTCACTTTGAACATTCTTTGTCCAAAGTGATTTGGAACAGCAAATCACTTCAGTATTCTTGCCTTGAGAACCCCATAAACAATATGAAAAGGCAAAAAGATAGGACACTGAAAGATGAACTCCCCAGGTCAGTAGGTGCCCAATATATTACTAGAGATTAGTGGAGAACTAACAGCAGAAAGAATGAAGAGATTGAATCAAAGCAAAAACAACACCCAATTATGGATGTGACTGGAGATGGAAGTAAAGTCTGATGCTGTAAAGAGCAATATTGCATAGGAACCTGGAATGTTACATCCACGAATCAAGGCAAATTGGAAGTGGTCAAACAGGAGATGGCAAGAGTGAACATTGATATTTTAGGAATCAATGTACTAAAATGGACAGGAATGAGTGATTTAACTCAGATGACTGAGTTTTATCTACTAATGATGTGGGCAAGAATCCCTTAGAAGAAATGGAGTAGCCATCATAGTCAACAAAACAGTCTGAAATTCAGTACTTGGATGCAATTTCANGAAGTGGTTTGGGGGTAAGGAAAATACAGTAGAACTTTTTTTTATTTTATACCATTCTATAATGGTTGATTTTGTTACAAAAAATACATGTAACTTTTTAATTTTTAAAAGGCATATTCACAGAATGCAAAAGGTTAGAAAGACTCCAAAATAAAAGTAAAGATTGATAAGACATAACTAAAGATGCTAGAGTTTAAGAAACATGCTTAATTTATTGTCAGACAGAAAAGGAAAGACAAATAGTTAAAAGGAGGAGTCACCATCCTTGATCATAATTTAGGAAAATTAAGATGCATATGTATTTTTGCTTTTTAGACATATCTTAAGATTTAATAGAAGGAATGCAATTTTATCTTTTAATCTATTGAAGAATGCTTTTCAACTAAGTAGAGAAAAGGTTAACTTCAAATAATACTGGCAAACCAGTCAAGGAAAAACAACAAGACTTCACAATTAAAGTCAAGGAGTCAAACAAACATTATATTTAGAAAGTCAAGAGCTTTGTTTTGGTTGCTTTAGAGATTTCCCCCAATTTATGGGAGGTTCAAGGTTACCACGGTCAGTATCTACAGCTCAAAGTCATTCCAGAGTTTATTCAATATTAGTGTTAAAAGATTTAAGCCGCCTGTATTGCAATGGAAAAAATTGAAATCTGGGACTACTGACATTATGAGTGTAAGTAAATTATAGTGAAAGGTCACATGGGCCAGCTTACCTCTAGACAGCTAATAAGCAGAGAAAGCTCTATTTAGAGGTTTAAAATCAAGAAACATTGTTCAATCTAAGTTGTCTACAAATCTTTGCAATACAATGAATTGCAGCATGCCAGGTGTCCATGTCCTTCACTGTCTCCTGGAGTTTGCTCAGACTCCTGTCCATTGAGCTGGTGATTCCATCCAAACATCTCATCCTCTGTTGGCCCCTTCTCCTGCCCTCAATCTTTCCCAGCATCAGAATCTTTTCCAATGAGTCAGCTCTTTGCATTAGGTGACCAAAGTATTGGAGCTTCGGCTTCAGCATCAGTTCTTCCAATGAAAATTCAAGGTTGATTTCCTTTAGGATTGACTGTTTTGAGCTTTTTGCTATCCAAAGGATTCTCAAGCATCTTCTCCAGCAACACAGTTTGAAAGCATCAATTTGTCAGCGCTCAGCCTTCTTTATGGTCCAAATCTCACATCCATACATAACTACTGGAAAAATCATAGCTTTGACTAATTGGACCTTTGTTGGCAATTGATCTCTCTGCTTTTGAACATACTGCTTATCTTTGTTATAGCTTTTCTTCCAAGGAGCAAACGTCTTTTGCCAAAAAATAAAATCTGCAACTATTTCCACTTTTTCCCTACCTATTAATCATGAAGTGATGGGACAAGATGCCATGATCTTAATTTTTTGAATGTTGAGTTTTAAGCCAGCTTTTTCACTCTTCTCTTTCACCTTCATCAAGAGGCTCTTTAGTTCCTCTTTGCATTCTGCCATTAGAGTCGTATCATCTATGTACCTGAGGTTGTTGTTATTTCTCCCAGCAGTCTTGATTCCAATCTGAGCTTCATCCAGGCCAGAATTTCGCATGATGTACTCTGCATATACAGTGTTGACATACTCCTTTCTCACTTTTGAACCAGTCCATTGTTACATGTAAGGTTCAAACTGTTGCTTCTTGACCTGCATACAGGTTTTGCAGGAGGCAGGTGAGGTGGTCTGGTATTCTCATCTCATTAAGAATTATCCACAGTTTGTTGTGATCCACACAGTCAAAAGCTTTAGCATAGTTAAGAAAACAGAAGTAGATATTTTTCTGGAATTCCCGTGCTTTTTCTACCATCCAAAGGATGTTGGCAACTTGATCTCTGGTTCCTCTGCCTTTTCTAAATTCAGCTTGTACATCTGGAAGTTCTTGGTTCACATATTGTTAAAGCCTAACTTGGAGAATTGTGAGCATTACTTTGCTAGCATGTGAGATGAGCACAACTGTAGTTTCAACTTCCCTGGTGGCTCAGATGGTAAAGAATCCGCTTGCGATGCAGGAGAGATCCCTGGGTCAGGAAGGCATCCTGGAGAAAGGAATGCCATCCCACTGCAGTATTCTTGCCTGGGAAGTCCCATGGACAGAGGAGTCTAGCAGGCTACAGTCCATGGGGTCATAAAGAGTCTGACATGACTGAGCGATTAACACTTTCACTTTGAACATTCTTTGTCCAAAGTGATTTGGAACAGCAAATCACTTCAGTATTCTTGCCTTGAGAACCCCATAAACAATATGAAAAGGCAAAAAGATAGGACACTGAAAGATGAACTCCCCAGGTCAGTAGGTGCCCAATATATTACTAGAGATTAGTGGAGAACTAACAGCAGAAAGAATGAAGAGATTGAATCAAAGCAAAAACAACACCCAATTATGGATGTGACTGGAGATGGAAGTAAAGTCTGATGCTGTAAAGAGCAATATTGCATAGGAACCTGGAATGTTACATCCACGAATCAAGGCAAATTGGAAGTGGTCAAACAGGAGATGGCAAGAGTGAACATTGATATTTTAGGAATCAATGTACTAAAATGGACAGGAATGAGTGATTTAACTCAGATGACTGAGTTTTATCTACTAATGATGTGGGCAAGAATCCCTTAGAAGAAATGGAGTAGCCATCATAGTCAACAAAACAGTCTGAAATGCAGTACTTGGATGCAATTTCAAAAAAAACAGAATGATCTCTGTTTGTTTCCAAAGCAAACCACTCAGTATCACAGTAATCCAAGTCTGTGCCTGGACCGATAATGCTGAAGAAGTTGAAGTTGAATGGTTCTATGAAGACCTACAAGATGTTCTAGAACTAACACTGAAATAGACATCCTTTTCATTACAGGGGACTGAAATGCAAAAGTAGGAAGTCAAGAAATACCTGGAGTAACAGGGAAATTTGGCCTTGGAATACAGAATGAAGCAGGGAAAAGATTTGACAAAGAGTTTTGCTAAGAGAACACACTGGTCATAGCAAACACCCTCTTCCAACAGCACAAGAGAAGACTGTACACGTGGACATCACCAGGTGGTCAATACTGAAATCAGATTGATTATATTCTTTGCAGCCAAAGATGGAGAAGCTCTATACAGTCAACAAAAACAAGACTGGGAGCTGACTGTGGCTCAGATTCATGAATTCCTTATTGCCAAATTATGACTTACATTGAAGAAAGCAGGGAAAACTAGACCATTCAGGCATGACCTAAATTAAATCTCTTACGATTATACAGTGGAAGTGAGAAATAGATTCAAGCGATTAGAGCTCATAGAGTGCCTGAAGAACTGTGGATGGAGGTTCGTGACATTGTACAGGAGGCAGGGATCAAGAACATCTCCAAGAAAAAGAAATGCAAAAAAGCAAAATGGTTGTCTGAGGAGGCCTTACAAACAGCTATGAGAAGAAGAGAAGCAAAAGGCAAAGGAGAGAAGGAAAGATTTACGCATTTGAATGCAGAGTTCCAAAGAATAGGAGAGATGAGAAAGCGTTCCTAGGTGATCAATGCAAAGAAACAGAAGAAAACAATAGAATGGGAAAGACTAGAGACCTCTTCAAGAAAATTAAAGACACTAAGGGAACACTTCATGCAAAGATGGGCCTGATAAAGGACAGAAATGGTATGGACCTAACAGAAGCAGAAGATATTAAGAAGAGGTGGCAAGAATACACAGAACTGTACAAAAAAAGGTCTTCACGATCCAGATAATCACGATGGTGTAATCACTCACCTAGAGCCAGACATCCTGGAATGTGAAGTAAAGTGGGCCTTAGGAAGCATCACTACGAACAAAGCTAGTGGAGGTGATGGAATTCCAGTTGAGCTGTTTCAAATCCTAAAAGACAACAAAGTGCTGCACTCAGTATGCCAGCAAATTTGGAAAACTCAGCAGTGGCCACAGGACTGGAAAAGGTCAGTTTTCATTCCAATCTCAAAGAAAGGCAATGCCAAAGAATGCTCAAACTACCGCACAATTGCACTCATCTCACATACAATCAGAGTAACGCTCAAAATTCTTCAAGCCAGGCTTCAGTAATACGTGAACCGTGAACTTTCAGATGTTCAAGCTGGATTTAGAAAAGGCAGAGGAACCAGACATCAAATTGCCAACATCCGCTGAATCATCGAAAAAGCAATAGAGTTCCAGAAAAACATCTATCTAATTACTGACTACGCCAAAGCCTTTGACTGTGTGGATCACAACAAACTGTGGAAAATTCTTCAAGAGATGGGAATACCAGACCACCTGATCTGCCTCCTGAGAAATCTGTATGCAGGTCAAGAAGTAACACGTAGAACTGGACATGGAAGAGCAGACTGGTTCCAAATCGGGAAAGGAGTACATCAAGGCTGTATATTGTCACCCTGCTTATTTAACTTCTATGCAGAGTACATCATGAGAAATGATGGACTAGATGAAGCACAGGCTGGAATCAAGATTGCTGGTAGAAATATCAATAACCTCAGATATGCAAATGACACAACCCTTATGGCAGAAAGCAGAGAACTAAAGAGCCTCTTGATGAAAGTGAAAGAGGAGAGTGAAAAAGTTGGTTTAAAATTCAATATTTAGAAAATTAAGATCATGGCTCTGGTCCTATTACTTTATGGCAAATAGATGAAGAAACAGTGGAAATAGTGTCAGACTTTATTTTGGGGGGCTCCAAAATCACTGCACATAGTGACTACAGCCATGAAATTAAAAGACGTTTATTCCTTGGAAGGAAAGTTATGACCAACCTAGACAGCATATTAAAAAGCAGAGATATTACTTTGTCAACAAAGGTCCATCT
>SJYW01012143.1:710-11379 GCA_006410735.1 Raphicerus campestris | reverse complement strand
ACTCCCCCCGCCCCCCCACAGCCATATCCATAAGTCTGTTCTCAGTGCCTTTGCTGTCTCTTATACACATCTTTGGGAATCTCTTTGTTTTAAAACATCTACAAGAATTTTTGTGAAACAAGTATGTAAACTAGCATTTAAGGAAAAAATTATCTGGATCCCACTAAACCTGTTTTCTCTGATCAGTTTACTAAGTACATTTTATTGTACTTTATTTTATTTTACTTTTATTATTTTCATTGTATTTTTACATTTTAATGTACTTACTAAGTACATTTTATTGTACATTTCAAAAGAACTGTGTACTCTGCTTCTTAGGAGTAAAAATTCACTTATAGCCTTTACCTTGAAATACTTTCTAGCTAATCATAAGTAAAATAAAAGAAAGATAAAGCAAAGACTGCATCATCCTCAGCATTATTTTCTTTTTTATAATTTTTATGAATAAACTAGTCTTTTTCAGGACCAAGATATAAAGTCAATATTACTAATATTAAAAGTGAAAGAGATGATACATTTTTTAACAAGGTCTGCCCAGAATAATTTATACATCAGCAATCCATACAGATTATATGACTTTTCCAAAGTCACAGTCCTTCATGACTTCAGAATCAGAACTTAAACTCTTTTGAATATTAGTTTAACACACCTCTTATCATACCATACTGTTTATTATATAATTAAAGAATTATAGGATTTATCTCTTGAGCTTTTTCGATGATATCAAAAATCCAATAATTCTTTTCAAAATATAATGACATGAATATCCTATCCACAAGATATAGAGCAGTTTGGGAATTCAACAAATCTGTAATTTGAGGTTTCAACGTTCACTATTTAGTTAAGTAAGTTTTCTTTCCACATCCCTCCTGGCACAATGTCTTCAGGCCCATCCACCCTTTATTTTAAAGCTCCACCATAATTTATTAACACTTTTATCAAGTAACTGAACATTATCTTATGTCATTCTTCACCCTTCTGAAATGACTTGCCATTTTTAGCAAGTATTTATAAGAAATATAAGCTTCTCAAAAGTGGTTCATTATATGGAAAACATACCTATTTTGCTTTTTTAATATCCTTTTTAAACAACTTTACTGAGTAGTACCAAAAAGAATAATTCACACCAATTACCATACTATAGCTTCAAGAAATGGCAAAATGCTTTAGTGATCCTTACGTATCATGTTGATAGAAATTTCTAATATTTGTTCCCACAGTCATCTTATGAAATTGTATTTTCATAGTAAAGGTTCTCTAGACTATAAATTCTGACAAATGATTGCTTCTCCTCTACAGAGCCTCATAAGTCATAGAGGTGTTTATAGCACTGGGTAACTGGCAGTATTTGAAAACAATTTTCACACATTTGGCATTTACAGCAGACAAACTGTCCCATGAGCACTGTATCTGGGACTGTTCCTAAAAAGATAATTTGATAATTTTACTTTTAATATTCCTTGGGAAATTAGAACCTAGTCAATAATAATTACTTTTTATCTAAGTCACACTAAATGGATTATTTATAGCAAATTAAGTATGTTGCAGCTTGGAACAGATGGAAAAAATCTAACAAATATTTCACTGGAAGAGAATAAATTGACCCTAACATGAGTTCATGAGACACAAGGGAAATTTCAGGGAGTTGATTCTGTGTATGTGAACAAAACACATTTATATTATGATGACATATTTATAACTTATGAATATATATTCCTACTGCTAGTGTTATTAAAAAACAATAGAAATGTATTTTATGAGAAAAATAGTTGCTTGGAAAAGGGTATTTGTATTCAACCAAATCTTAAAGGTGGAAGTTGACCCATGTATTGAAAAATCTTCTGTTGGCCTTTCTAAATAAATACTAATCTTTTTTCTTTTTTTCAATTCTGTACTCTGTACCCAGGACAATTGAATAGTATGCAGATATCAGTGACACCCTGGCTGTTTGGGTTTGATCAATGGAGAACACTAACAATATACAGAAAAGAGAAAGAATTAAGGACAGCATACGTGTTTCTCCAGGTTCCTTCCTGCAGGGCTGTCTGGGAAATCTTGATCATCATTTGAGCAAAAATCAGAGACCCTTCAAGATGGTTTTATTCACAAAGATCTCTCTCCATGTTCAGATAATTGCTGCCTGCTTTTACCCATGGGGTGGTGACCATGACCTGCTTGTTAGAATCCCCTTTGTACCTCACTGTAGCTGGTAGTTTATCTATAACTTAGCCACTCCTCTGGAAGTTGTTTCTTTATCATGCATTTTCCATGAATTACCCAAATTTGAGTATGCCATCTGTTTCTTGTCATGACAGTGAATGATACAAACTGTGTCCTTTGCTTTGTTTAATCACTAAAAGGAGCTCTTTATGTTATTCATTTTTCTGCCCTTTCTTTCCACAACTATTTATTTAATTTCGCCTGTCCTACTGCTCCAATGAGCTTCCCCGGTGGCTCAGACGGTAAAGCGTATATCCACATGATATCAAAGTCTGAAACTGGTGTCCTTACATTTTTTCATATCTTTTGTCTTCCATCTGATACTTACAATTGTAATAACTTTTTGTTTGTTTGTTTGTTTGTTTACTTAGGGAGATTTCTCATCTTGGAACAGCTTTACTCCTAGCTTTCCAGGAAATTTTCTATTTTCATTTAAAATACAAACTCAGATAAAATGCCTTCCAGTGAGCTGATCCTGAAGCAGTCACCCATGCCTAATGTAACTATTGATACTGAGTCCCATCCTACTTCAGAACCCCATTCTTGCTTCTATCTGTTTGGGGTTGTATTTTATTTGTTTGCACAGCATACTTCCTCAACCAGACACAGAGCTCCTCAAGGCAAAAAAAAATGCTTATTCATTTCCTATCTCAGAGGTTTATCAAAGTACTTGAGAAAGTGCCTCATGAATGTTTTAAAATTAGAGTTACTTCAGTATCTTGTTAGTTGTTTTTCGTGCAACATACTCAAGGTGTCAAAATTCACAGGCCCTGACTTCCAAGGCTAAGGATGTGTACTTTTTACCTTAGGGAAGTGATGAGACGGGGAGGAGGTTTACAGAAGAAACATGAATATAAGCAGATTCTTCCAAATTCTCCAACTGTGACAAAATCTAGTGCTGTAAGTAATGTTATGGACAGTTCTTGCAAGTCTCTTTCTAACTGCATCATTTCAACATCACTAAATCAGTTTGGTCTCAAAATTCTGGTACTTCAAATGATGAGTTACATTTATGAATTATTTGCACTCAACTGTATAGACTGGCCTCCTTGGTGGTAAAGAACCCACCTGCCAATGCAAGAGATGTGGGTTCAGTCCCTGGGTAGGAAAGATTCCCTAGAGTAGTAAATGGCAACCCACTCCAGTATTCTTGCCTGGGAAATACCAAGGATAGAGGAGCCTGGTGGGCTACAGCTCACAGGGCCCCAAGGGAGTCAGATATGACTCAGCAATTAAACAAAAAACAACAGTACAGACAATACCTGGTCACAGCTTCCTAGTGAGTTCACTGGGTTCTATTTTGCATACTGTTTTCCTCAAGTAATACAGGCTAAGTTGGTGTCACAGTTTGACAACAGCATGATTTACCTTGGCAATACACATTCTCCTTTGATGCTCTGTTCTCTCAGGCTCTACTTGGATGACATACTCATGGGAAATGGAACATCTTACAGACTTAGCAGCCCTTTTGTTGTTTTTAAATACATAGTAGTAGTGTTAGTCACACAGTTGTGTTCAACTCTGCGACCTCACAGAATGTAGCCCACCAGGCTCCTTTTCTATGGGATTCTCCAGGCAAGAATTCTGGAGTGGTTGCCATTCTCTTCTCCAGAGGATCTTCTGACCCAGGGATCGAACCTGGGTCTCTTGCATTGTAGGCAGATTCTTTACCGTCTGAAACATAAGGAAGTCCCTTAAATAAATAGTTCTAAATTTTAAAAAGTGCTTTACTTGTAACAACTGAAGCAAATAATTTACACCTGACAAATTTGCATGAGGCATTCCAGAGCCACAGGCCTGTCTAAATTGCCCAAAATCATCCTGTCTAAACTGAGACAGCAATCATCTCTGACCTGCCCTCACCAGGCACCATTTTTATTCCCAGAACTATGCATTTTAATGTTGGCCTAAGAGTGTAACATGGTTTAGCAACTAAACGCATCATTTATCCTTCTCAGATTAGTTCAGTCACTCAGTCCTGTCCAACTCTTTGTGATCCCATGGAATGCAGCACGCGAGGCCTCCCTGTCCATCACCAATTCCAGGAATTTATCCAAACTCATGTCCATTGAGTCGGTGATGCCATCCAACCATCTCATCCTCTGCTGTCTCTTTTTCTCTTGCTTTCAATCTTTCCCAGCATCAGGGTCTTTTCAAATGAGTCAGTTCTTCACATCAGGTGGCCAAAGTATTGGAGTTTCAATTTCAACATCAGTGCTTCCAATGAACACCCAGGACTGATCTCCTTTAGGATGGACTGGTTGGATCTCCTTGCAGCCTAGGGGACTCTCAAGAGTCTTCTCCAAAACCACAGTTCAAAAGTATCAATTCTTTGGAACTCAGCTTTCTTTGTGGTCCAACTCTCACTTCCCTACATGACTAATGGAAAAACCATAGCTTTGACTAGACGGACCTTTGTTGGCAAAGTAATGTCTCTACTTTTTAATATGCTGTCTAGATTGCTCATAACTTTTCTTCCACGGAGTAAATGTCTTTTAATTTCACGGCTGCAGTCACCATCTGCAATGATTTTGGAGCCCCCCAAAATAAAGTCATCACTGTTTCCAATTTCCCCATCTATTTTCCATGAAGTGATGGGACTAGATGCCATGAACTTCGTTTTCTGAATGTTGAGTTTTAAGCCAACATTTTTACTCTCCTCTTTCACTTTCATCAAGAGGCTCTTTAAATCTTTTTCACTTTCTGCCATAAGGGTGGTGTCGTCTGCATATCTGAGGTTATTGATATTCCTCCCAACAATCTTGATTCTAGCTTGTGCTTCATCCAGCCCAGCGTTTCTCATGATGTACTCTGCATATAAGTTAAATAAACATGGTGACAATATACAGCCTTGACATACTCCTTGTCCTATTTGGAAGCAGTCTGTTGTTCCATGTCCAGTTCTAACTGTTGCTTCCTGACCTGTATATAGGTTTCTCAGGAGGCAGGTCAGGTGGTCTGGTATTCCCATCTCTTTCAGAATTTTCCACAGCTTATTGTGATCCACACAGTCAATGGCTTTGACATAGTCAATAAAGCAGAAACAGATGTCTTTCTGGAACTCTCTTGCTTTTTCCATGATCCAGTGCGTGTTGCCAATTTGATCTCTGGTTCCTCTGCCTTTTTGAAAACCAGCTTGAACATCTGGAAGTTCCTGGTTCACATATAGCTGAAGCTTGGCTTGGAGAATTTTGAGCATTACTTTACTAGTGTGTGAGATGAATGCAAATTTGCAATAGTTTGAGCATTCTTTGGCATTGCCTTTCTTTGGGATTGGAATGAAAACTGACCTTTTCCAGGCCTATGGCCGCTGCTGAGTTTTCCAAATTTGCTGGCATACTGAGTGCAGCACTTTCACAGCACCATCTTTTAGGATTCCAAATAGCTCAACCCGGAATTCCACCACCTCCAGTAGCTTTGTTCGTAGTGATGCTTCCTAAGGCCCATTGACTTCACATATCAGGATGTCTGGCTCTAGGTGAGTGATCACATCACTGTGATTATCTGGATCGTGAAACTACTTTTTTTTTTTTTTTTACAGTTCTTTTGTGTATTCTTGCCACCTCTTCTCAATATCTTCTGCTTCTGTTAGATCCATACCATTTCTGTCCTTTATTGAGCCTCTTTGCATGAAATGTTCCCATAGTATCTCTAATTTTCTTGAAGAGATCTCGTCTTTCCCATTCTATTGTTTTCCTCTATTTCTTTCCATTGATCACTGAGGAGGGCTTTCTTATCTCTCCTTGCTATTCTTTAAAACTCTGCATTCAAACGGGTATGTCTTTCCTTTTCTCCTTTGCTTTTCATTTCCCTCCTTTTCACAGGTATTCGTAAGGCCTCCCAGACAGCCATTTTGCTTTTTTGCATTTCTTTTCCATGGGGATGGTCTTGATCCCTGAGCCCTGTACAATGTCACGAACCTCCATCCATAGTTCATCAGGCACTCTAAGATCTAGGCCCTTAAATCTATTTCTCACTTCCACTGTATAATCTTAAGGGATTTGATTTAGGTCATACCTGAATGGCCTAGTGGTTTCCCCTACTTTCTTCAGTTTAAGTCTGAATTTGGCAATAAGGAGTTCACAATCTGAGCCACAGTCAGTTCCCAGTCTTGTTTTTGCTGACTGTATAGAGCTTCTCCATCTTTGGCTGCAAAGAATATAATCAATCTACTTTTGTTTTTGACCATCTGGTGATGTCCATATGTAGAGTCTTCTCTTGTGTTGTTGGAAGAAGGTGTTTACTATAACCAGTGCCTTCTCTTGGCAAAACTCTATTAGCCTTTGCCCTGCTTCATTCTGTACTCCAAGGCCAAAACCCTTCTTTTTGAAAATGTTATAGGGTCCAAGCCTAAGAATGCTTATTTCAGAGAATATTTTTCATTATATGATTTCAAAGGAAACATTTCTCCTCACCAGAGGTAGTTTAAGTAACAGTGTAATTTAAAATGATGTTTTTATGCCTTTTTCTACATTAAAACTAAGAATTAGAAACTTCCTCACCTCCTACATTCAGTTAATTTAAGATAAGAATGATCAGTTAATGCTTATTGGAACAGAGAGACAAACTTTTAACTAAACTACAGTCCATCTCCACACACACATATACATTGAAAGTTGAAATGAATTTTATTGGTGCTCTTATCTAGTTTTTCTACATGTTATGTGAAAAAACTTCATGAATTCAGTTATAAGCTTCTACTCCTATACTGTATGTGTGTGTGTGTGTGTGTGTGTGTGTGTGTGTATTCCTATATATTCTTTTCCAAAGCTTTCTCACCCTCGTCCTCTGTTCAGCTTTACTCTTCATAAAATCTTGTTTTGAAAAAAAAAAATCTATTAAACACAACAAAATTTTCTTGTTGATGACCTCAGGCTTTCAGAAGCACAGTTCTCTTCCACATTTTCCAGAAAACAAATGCATATATTAATTAAGAAGTGTTCATAAAGCCTGATGCAATATATTTATTGTCTGAAAAGCTCTGAAGAAAGCACTTTTCTTCTAAGTCATGAGAAAATTCTAGGGATGAAAGCCTATAAACAACAGCAAAGGTGGACATGAGAAAGCAAGAGAGAGATGATACAGGTGTAGACATAGATTGATAGACACAATATCAGTTCAGTTGCTCAGTCACGTCTGACTCTTTGCGACCCCATGAATCGCAGCATGCCAGGCCTCCCTGTCTATCACCAACTCCCAGAATTCACTCAGACTCATTCATGTCCACTGAGTCAGTGATGCCATCCAGCCATCTCATCCTCTGTCGTTCCCTTCTCCTCCTGCCCCCAATCTCTCCCAGCTACATATATATGTATACATATATGTGTATATATAAGTCACTTCAGTCATGTCTGACTTTTGCAACCCATTGGACTGTAGCCCACTAGACTCTTCTGCCCATGGGATTCTCCAGACAAGAATTCTGGAGGGGGTTACCATGTCCTCCTCCAGGGGATCTTCCCCATATGTGTATATATATATATATATGGACATATATATATATATACACACACATATATTTCCATTATTTATTTCTGAAAGTCAAATGGACTTGGGAAAAAATTATGTAGAGAATATCACATCAAAACATGATGCATTTAACAGATGTGTAAAAAGGGAAAACTAACATCATTTGAAGGACTTCACCATTTCTTCAGATTTTAGCAACAAATTAATTGAGTTTGCTTCTAAAAATGGGAGAATCAACATAATAAATTCATGATGCAAACACCAGTTTCAAATGCAAATGGTGGTTTGCTAATGGGGCATTTAATAGAAAGGAACAACAATATTTTGGCTTTTACTGCAATCTATAACATGTATATTCTCCAAGCCAGGCTTCAGCAATACATGAACCATGAATTTCCAGATGTTCAAGCTGGCTTTAGAAAAGGTAGAGGAACCAGAGATCAAATTGCCAACATCTGCTGGATCATCAAAAAGCAAGAGAGTTCCAGAAAAACCTCTGTTTCTGCTTTATTGACTATGTTAAAGGCGTTGACTGTGTGGACCACAATAAACTGTGGAAAATTCTGAAAGAGATGGGAATACCAGACCACCTGACCTGCGTCTTGAGAAATCTGTATGCAGGTCAGGAAGCAACAGTTAGAACTGGACATGGAACAACAGACTGCTTCCAAACAGGAAAAGGAGTATGTCAAGGTCGTATATTGTCATCCTGCTTATTTAACTTATATGCAGAGTACATCATGAGAAATGCTGGGCTGGATGAAGCACAAGCTAGAATCAAGATTGCCAGGATAAATATCAATAACCTCAGATATGCAGATGACACCACCCTATGGCAGAAAGTGAAGAAGAACTAAAGAGCCTCTTGACTAAAGGGAAAGAGGAGAGTGAAAATGTTGGCTTAAAACTCAACATTCAGAAAACTAAGATCATGGCATCTGGTCTCATCACTTCATGGCAAATAGATGGGGAAACTGGAAACAATGATGACTATTTTGGGGGGCTCCAAAATCACTACAGATGGTGACTGCAGATGTAAAATTAAAAGATGCTTACTCCTTGGAAGGAAAGTTATGACCAATCTAGACAGCGTATTAAAAAGTAGAGACATTACTTTGCCAACAAAGGTCCGTCTAGTCAAATCTATTGTTTTTCCATTAGTCATGTAGGGAAGCGAGAGTTGGACCACAAAGAAAGCTGAGCGCTGAAGAATTGATGCTTTTGAACTGTGGTTTTGAAGGAGACTCTTGAGAGTCCTTTGAACTGCAAGTCCATCCTAAAGGAAATCAGTCCTGAATATTCATTGGAAGGACTAATGTTGAAACTGAAACTCCAATACTTTGGCCACCTGATGTGAAGAACTGACTCATTTGAAAAGACGCTGATGCTGGGAAAGATTGAAAGTAAGAGAGAAAGAGACAGCAGAGGATGAGATGGTTGGATGGCATCACTGACTCAATAGATTGAGTTGAGCAAGCTCTGGATGTTGGTGATGGACAGGGAAGCCTGGTGTGCTGCAATCCATGGGGTTGCAAAAAGTCAGACACTACTGAACAACTGAACTGAGCTGACTGATATACAGATATTTACTTCTGCTCATTCCTTCAACTAGAATTTCTTCCCACTTATCCTACTTATCCAGAGCCTACTAATTCTATACAACTTACTAGTTAATCTATGTCTTATTTAAAGAATTATGTAGTCGTTTTGGAAGTCATAATATTCCATCAAAGTTTCAAATCTAAATTATTTTGAAAGCAGTTATGTTCACTACTATTTCACCAATGCTCAAAAGTGTAAATTCTTGGAAGCTTACATTTTTGCCCATTATTTACTTTATGCTGGCATCTCTCCACTCCTCAGTGTTCATCGCAACACTACAGACAAAAGTCTAAACATAAAAATTCAATTCTAAAGCAGATTATAGGTGTAAAGCACTTAGTAAGGAAACTGATGTATATTAATTAAATAATTTCCTTAAAGTAAACATCATTTACTGCTCAAGATTTGAGTATCAGTCAGATTTCCCTAAAATTTTTTTGGTATTCTACCTAATTGTTTACAGAACAGTAATCAGGGGAACGTGCTTCACTGATGGAGCAGTGAAGCCACCTGCATTGCAAGAGACATGAGTTTGATCCCTGTGAGTGGTGCTCCACAGAAAGAGTAGAGGCAGTGGAACCTCCCTCAGCAAAGCCGAAGGGTCCCGAGGANTACAGAACTGTAATCAGGGGAACGTGCTTCACTGATGGAGCAGTGAAGCCACCTGCATTGCAAGAGACATGAGTTTGATCCCTGTGGGTGGTGCTCCACAGAAAGAGTAGAGGCAGTGGAACTTCCCTCAGCAAAGCCGAAGGGTCCCGCGGAGAGGTGAGCCTGCTGTCTGCCAACCCAGCCCCTCAGCGAGCGAGAGACAATCAGACTTGACAGGGGTTCTGTCAAAGAAGTTCCACTTTATTGCTGCAAACTTCTAGCTTATATAGGCAAGCAGGGGGCTTTAGGAGGGACTTTCCATAGTTGCACCAATCACGTTAAAGGTCAAATTGTTATGTGCCTTCAGTTGCACCAATCACGTTAAAGGTCAAATCCTCACGTGCATGGAAATCAAGAGAGCCAATCAAAAACTTTGACATAGACCCCGCCCCTATCACTTCTGCCCAGCGCCATCTTAGTTTCCAACCGCTTCCAACTGTAAAGCTAGCGCCCCCCCACTTTTTTTTCCGAGGTTTCCCATTTAGGGCACCACAGATCCCTGGATCAGGAAGATCCTCTTGAGTAGGAAATGGTCACCCACTCCAGTCTTCTTGCCTGAAAAATTCCATGGACAGAGGAGCCTGGTGGGCTACAGTCCATGAGGTCTCAAAGAGTCAGACAAAACTGAGCACACATGCATGCAATCAAGGGAAGAGGGAAGAAATCTGACACATAACAGCAGTTTGGAAGAAGAAGATGAGAAAAAGAAGAAGAAGACCACATTCTT
>SJYW01012141.1:3698-17686 GCA_006410735.1 Raphicerus campestris | reverse complement strand
CTCTGCATGAAATATCCCTTGATATCTCCAATTTTCTTGAAGAGATTTCTAGTGTTTCCCATTCTATTGTTTTCCTCTATTTCTTTGCACTGTTCACCTAACAAGGCTTTCTTATCTCTCCTTTTTATTCTCTGGATCTCTGCATTCAGTTGGTATTATCTTTTCCTTTCTCCTTTGCCTTTTGCTTATCTTCTTTCCTAAACTATTTGTAAAGCCTTCTCAGACAATCACTTTGCCTTCTTGCATTTCTTTTCCTTTGGTTTTGGTCACTGGTTCCCATACAGTGTCACCCAAGGCCAAACTTGCACCCCAAGGCCACACGTGCCTGTATATCAGGCATCTCTGACTTCCTACTTTTGCATTGCGATCCCCTATGATGAAAAAGACATCTTTTTTTGGTGTTGCTTCTAAAATTGCTGTAGGTCTTCATAGAACCAGTTAGTTTCACCTTCTTCAGCATCAGTGGCTGGGGCATAGACTTGGATTGCTGTAATGTTGAGTGGTTTGCCTTGGAAATGAACTGAGATTGTTCTATTGTTTTTGAGGTTGCATCCAAGCACTGCGTTTCACTTTTTTGTTGACTATGAGGGGTATTTCATTTCTTCTAAGGGATTCTTGCCCACAGTAGTAGACATAACAGTTATTTGAATTAAATTCACATTCCCATCCATTTTAGTTCACTGATTCCTAAGATGTCAATGTCCATTCTTGCCATCTCCTGCTTGATCACATCCAATTTACCATGATTCATGGACCTAANCATAACAGTTATTTGAATTAAATTCACATTCCCATCCATTTTAGTTCACTGATTCCTAAGATGTCAATGTCCATTCTTGCCATCTCCTGCTTGATCACATCCAATTTACCATGATTCATGGACCTAACATTTCAGGTTCCTAAGATATATATTCTTTACAGCACTGGACTTTACTTTCCCCATCAGACACATCTACAATTGAGGGTTGTTTCCACTTTGGCCCAGCCGCTTTCTTCTTTCTGAAGCTGTTGGTAACTGCCCTCCACTCTACCCCAGTAGCATACAGGACACCTTCCAACCTGCAGGGCTCAGCTTCTGGGGTCAAATCTTCTTGCCCTTTCATATGTCCATGGGTTTCTCCAGCAAGAATACTGGAGTGGGTTGCCATTTCCTCCTCCAGTGGACTGTGTTTTGTCAGAACTCTGCACTATGACCTGTCCCTCTTGGGTGGCCTGGCACAGAGTGGCTCATAGCTTCAAGCCCCTTTGATATGCCATGACAAGGCTGTGATCCATGAAATATAGGTTATATAGTTATTAAAATGTGAGATTTTCAAGGAATTGATATCACAGGAAAATGTGTTAAGTAAAAATAGCAGAATCCAGAACTATTAAGATATAAAATATGATCTCAATTCTCCTAAAGACATATATGTGCATTATATATATATGTGTCTGTATATAATACATACACGCATGTGGAAGGTGACAATTGTTAGAACAGATGGCAAATACAGTTAAAGTTCAAGAGGCTATTATAGGTTTTTTTTTTTTCAAGTTTTGTTAAACTTTCTCTGTTTAAAAAAGAATAACAGTAAATATCTCCATTTACACTTACCAGATCAATATTTTGCATGATATCCTGAAATGAAGGATGAGTTCGAAATTGTTCAAAGAGATCTCGTTTGTAAAGAAGTGCATATACCAAGTTTGGATTGTGATGAAGAGAATTTGTCAGGCAGGAGTTGATGATCTCTAGCATCATTCGAATCACTTCTTCAATGACATTTAGGTCTTGTGCCTGATAAAGAAAGGAAATCCCCATAAGAGTCAGTATTTTCCTCCTTGACATAGAATTAATTAGAATGAGGGCAACTGCTTTACAATTATAACAGCATTGGAAAGATCATGCACAAGAACTCTTCAAGATTATTTTTGTCAAGAATTTTTAGAATTAAGTTTATCAGTTATTAAAGGATCTGAGTTATAACTTTTGAATTAAATATGGTGATAATCATAAATTTCACATTAAAAATTACTTGCCAATCTAGAAGAAAATCTGGAGCTTTGATTAATAGATCCTAATTTGTTCTCTTAGTGTACCACCCTACATCACTAAACTTGCTCAATATAAAGTGATAGTGGGGTCTTATCAACTCCAAGAAGAGTTTCTAAATTGGGATATGATCTCACTTTTCTGCACTGTCATTCAACGCTCATATTTACACATAAATAGCCTAATGTTTTGTTTCTGTTTCCTGAGAGTTAATAGTCTTTGGGAATCTGAATGTGAAACAGCTAATAAGAGCAAAATTCAAAGTAGGTAATCAAACACATCTCTTGAAAGAAAGAACAATGGAAGGCAAAAACATAGGTGAATATGACACTTTCCTTCTGAGTTTTCTAAATTATGTTTGACAGTTGGGGCAAAAATTTTAACACTGATGTGGTTCTCAATGGATGCAAAGGAACACCTAAGACAATTATATTAAAAACCAGGGAGAGCAAGGGAATTTAAAGAGAGGATACTTTCTACCTCTCATTTGAACTGGGAAAATGTCAACACTCCTAGATGTGGCACGTTATATAAACTATATATGTAAAGTGTCTAGAGCAAATCCATACAAAGAGATTACAATAATTAAAATCTGAACAATGACAGAGTGGATAAAAAAATACATGATGCAACTATATGCTATCTACAAGAAACTTCCAATGTAACTCACTTTAAATAAAGTTAGATTGAAGGTAAAAGAATGGAAAAAGATATAAAATGAACTATTAATCAAAATAAAGTAGGAATGACTATTATTATTAGAAAAATACACTTCACATCTAAGACTACATGGCTTACAAAATAAAAAATATTTACTATCTGGACGCTGGTGGAAAAGTTTACCACCCCGATCTAGCACACAAAAAGGTATACTTATTTCCATACAATTTACCTCCACCTGTATTGTTTTAAGAACAACATCCAGCAACAAATCAACATTTACAGGACAGAAAAAAAGGAAAGTAAAAACAATGTCCAAGGGATAAAGTGGCCCAGTGGATAAGAAACACCTGCCAATACAGCAGACATGGGTTCCAGCATGTGGGAGATCCCACATGCTGCGGAGGAGCAGCTAAGCTTGTGCGCCACAGCTTCTGAGCCTGCACCCTAGAGGCCGTGAGCTGCAACTACTGGAGCCCGCGTGCTCTGAAGTCCTGCTGNGGGTTCCAGCATGTGGGAGATCCCACATGCTGCGGAGGAGCAGCTAAGCTTGTGCGCCACAGCTTCTGAGCCTGCACCCTAGAGGCCGTGAGCTGCAACTACTGGAGCCTGCGTGCTCTGAAGTCCTGCTGCGTAACAAGAGAAGCCGCTGCAACGAGCAGCCCACACACTGCAGGTCCTCTGCTCACCACAACTAGAGAAAACCCGTACTCAATAACAAAGACCCACTGTAACCAATAAATAAATTTTAAAAATAGATAAAATATTGCTTTTTACCTCCTGAACAAGATCAAAGGAGAATAACACACTTTAACTTCTCCTTGAACAGCAAGGGGCTGACCCCATTCTTCCTTGTTTTGTTACAGTAGTTTAGGTTTTTAATTCCGTGTTTTTTTAAAAAAACCACAAATTGGTTTTTAAAAAATCAGTACTCAAAAAGGCCACTTTTCATTCCAATCTCAAAGAAGGGGAAATGCCAAATAATGTTCAAACTACCACACGACTGCACTCATTTCACATGCTAGCAATGTTAATGCTAAAAATCCTTCAAGCTAGCTTCAATAGCATGTAAACTGAGAACTTCCAGATGTACAAGCTGGATTTAGAAAAGGCAGAGGAACCAGGGATCAAATTGTCAACATCCACTGGATCATAGAAAAAGCAAGATCATTCCAGAAAAACATCTACTTCGACTTCATTGACTACACTAAAGCCTTTGACTGTAGTTCAGTTCAGTTCAGTTCAGTCGCTCAGTTGTGCCCAACTCTTTGTGATCCCATGAATTGCAGCACGCCAGGCTTTCCTGTCCATCACCAACTTCCGGAGTTCACTCAGACTTAAGTCCATCGAGTCAGTGATGCCATCCAGCCATCTCATCCTCTGTCGTCCCCTTCTCCTCCTGTCCCCAATCCCTCCCAGCATCAGAGTCTGTAGAGATCACAACAAACTGGAAAATTCTTCAGAGATGGGAATACCAGGCCACCTTACTTGTCTCCTGAGACATTTGCATGCAGCTTAAGAAGCAACAGAACCGGACATGAAACAACAAACTGGTTCAAAATTGGGAAAGGAGCATGTCAAGGCTGTATACTGTCATCCTGCTTATTTAACTTATATGCAGAGTACATCATGTGAAATGCTGGGCTGGATAAAGCACAAGCTGGAATCGAGATTGCAGGGAGAAATATCGATAACCTGAGATATGTAGATGATACCACCCTTATGGCAGAAAGTGAAGAGGAACTAAAGAGCCTCTTGATGAAAGTGAAAGAAGAGAGTGTAAAATCTGGCTTAAAACTCAACATTCGGAAAACGAAGATAATGGCATCCAGTCTTATCACTTCATGGCAAATACTTGGGGAAAAAATGGAAACAGTGATAGACTTTATTTTCTTGGGATCCAAAATCCCAAATGGACAGTGACTGCACCTGTGAAATTAAAATACACTTGCTCTTTGGAAGAAAAGCTATGACAAACCTAGACAACGTATTAAGAAACAGAGACATTACTTTGCCTACAAAGGTCCATATAGTCAAAACTATGGTTTTTCTGGTAGTCCTGTACAGATGTGAGGGCTGGACAATAAAAAAGTCTGAGCACCGAAGAACTGATTCTTTAGAACTGTGGTGCTGGAGAAGATTTTTAAGAGTCTCTTGGAAAGCAAGGAGATCAAACCAGTCAATCCCAAAGGAAACTGATCCTGAATATTCACTGGAAGGACTGATGCTGAAGCTGAAACTCCAATACTTTGGCCATCTGATGTGAAGAGCCAACTCACTGGAAAAGATACTGATGCTGGAAAAGATTGAAGGCAGAAGGAGAAGGGGATAACAGAGGATAAGATGGTTGGATGTCATCACTGACTCGATGAACGTGAGTTTGAACAAACTCATCTCATCCGGGAGATGGTAAAGGACAGGGAAGCTTGGCATGAGCAGTCCATTGGGTCACAAAGAGTCGGACAGGACTGAGCACCTGAACAAAAAGTCAGCGGTTAACTAACTTTACATATGGATTTCAGTGCACACCACTAATTCTTGCATTCCGCTTCTCTACAGGTTAAACTTTTCTTCTATTTGCAGTACATCCTTTAATAGTGCTTTCAGTGAAGTCTATAGATAATAAACTTTTTCAGTCCTAGCGTGGTTGAAATATGTCTTTATATTACATTCACTCATTTTATCTGGGTATAGAATTAGTTACTTCCTTACACACTTTAAAGATACTTGTTCACTTTATTCTGGCATCTGTTTTTGGCTTTGAGCAGTTTATTATACAAACCTAACTACTGTTGCCCTGTGGAAAAGCTTTCTGATAGCCTTTAAGATTTATTTTTCATTCTTTAACACTCTTGAGTTTCACAACCATGTGTTTCAGTGTTGATTTATCTTTATTTATCCTGCTCAATATTCAGAGTGTTCTTTCCATCTGACAACCTAGTCTCTTTCATGAAGATAATTTGGATAATTTTTTCTCATGATCTTACAATTTACTAACCATCTTTGATACTGCCCAGTTTAGAATTTGTCTACTGAGCTTTCACATCTGATGACTATATTTTTCATTCTAAGCTTTCTAATGAAATAGTTCTGAGTCATGTTCTTATTTCATTTCACCATTTTTATATTTATTTATTCTTAATAAATACGACATCCTTCATTACCTTTGAGGATATTAAAAATACTTAAGAGTACTTTCAAAATAATCCTATTAATTTTTGCCTCTCTTTGGATAAACGTACCTTAAACATGATCATGACTATGTTGGCTGTCTTTCTTAGTATTAAGTTAGATTTTAGCATACACTTTGGAATTTTGGTTATGAAGGCTCACTTAGTATGGCTTAATCCCCCCAAGCCTACAGGTCATGTAGTAGCTTTCTAGAGCTCCCAGTCTGAAATGAGGTCTCATCGTTGGTTTATCAGGGCTGCTGCCCTGCAATCACATTAAAGGCAGGATAAGCAAGGTCTGTCACCAAGCCACATCCCCTCACAAGAGGCTCAAGATTCCAGAGTGAGGCTGGTTCTGAGTCTTCCCACCTCCCTAGACACAGAACTTAAGGGTCATCATTAGTGCCTCGACTCAGGCTATTTTCAGTAAGGGGTCTATTCTACCTCTTAGTTTCTAGCAGGGAACCCGGCACTATCGTGCTGCCTCCCAAGGGCCCCTGAGTGCTGTGCCTGCCCTGCAGCAGCTGAGCTCCTAGCCACTCCTGCCTCCTTCCAGACAAGAAACTTGGCAGCCTCACTGGTTCAGACCCTGCTGTCTGCTTCGAGTGCTTTTTCTATTTCTCGTTGATCAAGAAGTTACCGCTCTCATTTTAGGGTGTGGCTATATGGTTTCAAGGTTTTTTCCCAGTTATGGTTCATCTATTACTTTTATGTGTTTGGAGCAAAGAAAAGGGATTAGCCTTCATATTGGGAATCAACAACACAATTGTGATTATAGTTTTCTTGATTGTGTTTTCATCTTACATTGCTACTTGAATTAGAAGAAGAGGAGAAAGGAACTTTGAGTTCAGAATTTTCTCTCAAATTTCTCTCATCTAAGAGCAAACCAGTGAGATGGTATGACTATCATAGTAACACAAGTCAAAACATTAGCTTTCTGCAGAATTTCATGTTCCTAAGTACTTTGTACCCATTTATGCTACATGTTAAATATATGTTATATATGTTATATGTATTAGGACCCTTAAGTCCTAATATATTACACTTAAATATAAAAAATGAATTACCTATTGATAGCTTACACTTTCTGCTTTCAAACATATTGATAATTCATTCTCAATGTTTCATTAAGTAATTTGCAGCAACAAACAGGTACCTGCTCATTTAAACCCAAACCAAACTACTCGTCATTTACTTTATCCCCAAGTCAGATAATGTATAAACTGGAAACTACCTCAGTAAGTGTACTCCACATTAGGTTTCAACTTACACTCATCAGTCTGACTGAGGCTCCTTAGAAGTTATACTAATTCTCTTATAAAGGAATTACTAGGTATTTTACTTCTTTTTTCTTTTTTTTACTATTTCTGTGACAAGTTCTAATTNAACTGGAAACTACCTCAGTAAGTGTACTCCACATTAGGTTTCAACTTACATTCATCAGTCTGACTGAGGCTCCTTAGAAGTTATACTAATTCTCTTATATTTAAAGGAATTACTAGGTATTTTACTTCTTTTTTCTTTTTTTACTATTTCTGTGACAAGTTCTAATTCTAATGCTATCATTCAAAGATTATTTTCAGCTGCAGATTTATAAATTAAACATCAAGAACACAAAGTTTTTCCAACATTACTAAAATTGACTGAAAATATAATCAAAGGAGCTAAAGCAAAGACATTTTATACAATATCATATTTTGCCATATTGTCATTCACACTAGAAAGCATATTGTATATTTTAATGTTGCAAAACAATTATAAAACAAAAATGAGAAATTAAATGTAATTCAGAAATTTAAAATAAGCTTAAATTAGGGAGTGGTTGATTAAAATTTTCTGGTAATACCTATTTTAACATGTAACTCTATTAGATCATTTAAATTTTAAATACTATTACAGAAAGACCATAAAGATAACTGCCTTTCCAAAGTGGATAAATTAATGCGAATGTTATAAGTGCAAAGAATCACATCTCTTAGCTTTAGATATGTGCCTAATCCCACTTTTATTAATTTACAAAACTAGTCCTTTAGGGAAGTGTATAAATTACATTTATGGAATAAAAGTTTTTTAAAAAGACATGTTTTCTTTTTTTTAAAAGACAGATTTCCAAAAACTAACCAAAATTAGCTTTGTCAGAGATGAAATCAGATGGCTCATTGGTAGAGTAGCAAAATGCGTGGAGAATACTGTGGCTTTTTCATTCATGGTATTTTCTTTTTAGTACATACAACTTCCACGCCAGGAATGGATCCCACGTCAAACAGACTTTCTTCTCAAAAAAATAAAAAAAAAAGAAAAAAGAAAAAAGAAAAAGGCCAGGCTTATTTTATTGCAGAAAATCTCAAATGTAAATATAAGGGTCTTGAGAAAATGGCCCCCTTTTCAGATGTTTCTGATGGTTTTGTACATGCTGGTAATGAACGGTGAACATGATCTGTGCTAAGTAGTGAATTCATGTCAAATGGACAAGCTGGCAGCTGTGGGAGCACCTTACTCTGTCAACAGCAGTCAGGGCTACTTCGTTACATAAACTTCCTTTTTCTTTTAAGAGGGAATTTATACAGTTAAATAGTTTCAAATCATTTATTTTTAGTTTCCTTAAGAGAAGCATATGTATCTTGTTTGTATTAGTTTTGGGGGGATTCCAAGAGAGTTGTCTAAATTTCCTGCATTTTCAGCAGAAAATAAAAACCTTCAACAAAATTAATGGGACTCGGCCAAAGTTGGGGACAGTAGGGCGGAAGCTACAGGAAAGACTCTTTTAAAGTTAATGTGCAAATGTCCTTCAAAGCCAGTCATTCAGTGATGGAAGCTTGCTATCTCTCTGTTGTTAAAATTCACTGGCACACATTACTGAAAAGCTTTGTGACCATGCTATTTCCAGCCAGAACTGGAATTGTCCCAGAATATCGAGATTCTGACAGCAAGAACTAGCTTTCTACTACATATAGAATTACAGCTGAAGAATAATCCTGCGACCAGAGGAAATGATGTGAAACATTAATAATGCGGCGGGCGGGGGTGTGGGGGGGGAGAAGGCTGAGCTCTGGCACCACTGTCTTGGGTAAAATGAGGTGGTCGTTTTCTTCATCCCTTGGGCAGGGTCTGAATGTGGCACATGAGCCTAAACTAGAATCCTGGGAAGCCTGTTATTTACAGCATGCTTACTGGTGGCGGGAAAGCAAGATAATGGTGGCTGCCCAGGGACATGGGTTAACTTTAGATNCCAAGACAGTGGTGCCAGAGCCTAAACTAGAATCCTGGGAAGCCTGTTATTTACAGCATGCTTACTGGTGGCGGGAAAGCAAGATAATGGTGGCTGCCCGGGGACATGGGTTAACTTTAGATGTTTTTGCACACCCGGAAAACAGCTAGACAACTCCAAAAAAAGGAATGTGCAGATTGAAATCGAGCTAGGCTGCAGCCCCCCCACAAGCATTTACCTTAGGTGGCTACTCACACTGGGAAGCACCGGGGGCCGGAACTGTGCTTCTCACCCCTCCCCTGGCCCTCCCGCTGGCAGAAGAGAGGAAGCACACATGGACCTTTTTTTAAAACAAGGAAATNTTACCTTAGGTGGCTACTCACACTGGGAAGCACCGGGGGCCGGAACTGTGCTTCTCACCCCTCCCCTGGCCCTCCCGCTGGCAGAAGAGAGGAAGCACACATGGACCTTTTTTTAAAACAAGGAAATATAATTAATTAATTCATTTAGGCCACGCCAGGTAGCATGCAGGATCTTAGTTCCCTGACCAGGGATCGAACCTGGGCCCCCTGCACTGGGAGTGCAGAGTCTTAACCACTGGACCATGAAAGAAGGCCCCTGAGCTTGGAGTTTTCCACTTTGTTCTTAAAAATGCAATGTTTTGGGACTTCCCTGGTGCTCCAGTAGTTAAGAATCCACTTTGGAACGCAGGGGACACGGATTCTATCCCTGATCGGGTCACTAAAATCCTGCACACCACAGAGCAACCAAGGCAGAGTGCTGCAGCTTCTGAGCCTGTGTGCCCTGGAGCCTGCGCACCCTGGAGCCCCAACTGGAGGACCTGAGTGCCACGGCAACAGACCCTCATGACACAGTGGACTCGGGGTGCAGCAACTAAGACCTGACACAGCCAAATAAACAGACAATGTTTTTTGAAACAGCAATATTTTATATTAAGGATTAGTATTCACGCCTACTCTTCTCAAAAATACATTGTTTATTATAAAACCAATGGCCTTCCAGATCCTATAAAAGTAACATCTAAGTAAAATAATTCTCTAGGAAGATGTACTGCTTTTTAAAAAATGACTTTGACAGTTTACTGAGTGCTTCCTATCACCCCACTTTGAGATATGAGAGTCCCAGCTCCATCCCAGTTCTGCCGGTAACTAGCTATGTGAGTTTTAGGAGCCACTTAACCCGAGTTGCAGTTTTTTTGTGTGTGAAAATAAGTGCCTGTGAGATTTTAAAAATCCCTTCCTAGTCTCCAATCTTAATTTCCATAAAGAATGCAGAAAATACTGAATTCAGAAAGCAAATTTTATTAGACTAACCAAAAATATTAACTCATAGTAGAAAAATCTTTACGGTGACCTCAAACTTCAGTAAAATTTAGAATTTACTTTAGATTACTGTGGCACCTAAGTGTCACTGTTCACTTGGAAAGGGAAAAAACCAAAACAAAACAAACTTTGAGAATAAGTTTGTTTGAGAATAATAAAAATGCATAGGGCTAAGTTCGAAAACAGTCTCTAAACCAGGGAATCTACTGATTTTTCTATAACTTACTTTTTTGTAGTATTTGTTAATTATCTTTGATATTGTTAATGCATAGAACATAAATAATCGCTAAACTCTAGGTTAGGGATTTCACACAAACATCAGAGACCTAAGACGCTTGGTGTTCTTTTTTCATTCTTTCTTGGGGAGAAGGGTGGGTTGATGCTAAGAAAGGCAGTAAAGCATCACATGTAAGAGAGGTACAGCTCTGATGTTTAAAAAAGGGAAGAAGGAAAAAAAGAGGTAGCTACAAGTTAACAGAGAGAAGCTCTAACATGGGTTCTTGTCTCAGTTTGCTATCGACTGGACAAGTCACTTTCTGGGTCTCAAATATAAAACAAATGGGCTCTTTGGGCCACATAGGGAAACACTGAGATCCAGACTGACTTCTGCTAAGGATGTGGAAAGCGGCAAAGAATGTCATCTCCTACCACAACAAGGAGGAATAGCCAGATAATTTAATAGTCAAAAGTCTTCTTAAGGCCATCAGACAATGATTTTGCAAGGCAATCAAGAGAAATGAATTCCCAAGAGGGACAAGCCCTTCTAGGGAAGGAAGGAAGGAAGACAAGCACTCCCTCGCTTTTGGCCAAGCACAGGCAGAAGGGGTGGTCTCCACAGAAGTGGGTAAGAAGAAATCAGCTACAATTTTAATGAATTNACTGACTTCTGCTAAGGATGTGGAAAGCGGCAAAGAATGTCATCTCCTACCACAACAAGGAGGAATAGCCAGATAATTTAACAGTCAAAAGTCTTCTTGAGGCCATCAGACAATGACTTTGCAAGGCAATCAAGAGAAATGAATTCCCAAGAGGGACAAGCCCTTCTAGGGAAGGAAGGAAGACAAGCACTCCCTCGCTTTTGGCCAAGCACAGGCAGAAGAGGTGGTCTCCACAGAAGTGGGTAAGAAGAAATCAGCTACAATTTTAATGAATCCTTATTAACTGCTCAGTGTGGTCTAGTCTATCAGTCTGCAAAGCGAGAGCCTCAGATTCAGTGGAGTCTGCACTCACCCGAAAGTTCTCTTCCACCGGCCTCCACTAGCCGCTCAGGAGCCCCTCCGTTTGGCTCAAGCTTGCAGAAGGTGACCAGCTGCAGCTGCAGGCAGGCACCAAGACTCTGCTCCTTCCCAGACTTTCTTCTCATGCTAAGCAACAGCCTTAAGCTATTGGAGGAGCAAACTCTTTTAGCCTAGAGCACATGCAAATTTTCACTGTTTCTAGAGGAGAAGTAGGACCAAAACCCAACTGCTCCAGAATGAGAAACAATAGCCCTCTTACCCCGAGGATGTAGGCAAAGGTCCATTCCGGCTGAAGGGACAGAGACCAAAACCTAACACTGGAGGTTCGGACCAGGGTCCCGCACCCCTGCCAATGCCAAGCGGACGTCTGCTATCACTACGGGAAGGGCCCACTGAGGGCCCGCCACAGACATTAGGCAGTTTGGTTGCCAAGGGGAGGAGAGGCGGAGATGCTGAGAAAGCTCTAACTCTAAGACCCAGGTGCAACTAAGGACTCCCCAAGATTAAGGCTGGACCAGGACAATAGAAAATACTCCTTCTCTTCTCTAATTCCACTACATGGACTGCTAAAAGCAGAGTATGGTAAAGGAATACTGAGAAAAACCCACAAAACATAGACCCATTCTGTAAACACAGGGGAACAACTGCTGCGGGAAGTTGAAGTTGGTGGTACAATGAAGATACAAAACCCAAACTCAACTCTGCTCCTAACCGGAAGGATCCAACTCCATACTGGCAGCCTAGCAGCAGAGGTATACCCTTTTACAGTCATAAATAATTTTTGCTTCAGATTCTGTTTCTATTCAATGCCAGACACATGTTTGGCATTGAATATAAAATTATAAGATACATAAAATAAGTGATATGACCCATAAGTAAAACAGAACATATGATCTGGTAGATGCTGGGGACTAAGCTCCAAGACAGAGTAGAATGACATATGCTCGTCGTCTCCTGCGAACACCAAAATCATATCTTGCTGCTGAACAACCATCGACAGGAGGATGCTGGAACCCACCAAAAGAAGATACCCCTTGTCCAAGGACAAAGGAGAAGCTTCAATGAGCCAGTAAGAGGGGTGCAATCATGTCAAAATCAAACCGCATGCCTGCCAGAGACTTCTGGAGGTCTCAAGCGAAACTGTGTGCACTAAGACCCAGGGAAAGGACCACTGATCCCACAGGAGACTGAGCTGGCCTGCCCGCGAGTGTCTCAAGGTCTTCTGCGGAGGTGTGTGTCAGCAGTAGCCTGCCACAGGGACAAGGGCACTAGCAGCAGCAGTCCTGGGAGGCGCAATGTGTGGCGTAAGTCCTCTTGGAGGAGGTTGCCATTAGCCTTACCATATAGCCACCTGGTGGGTGATCCACAAACTGAAGAATGAATATACCAGAGTTCTCACACTGTCGCGAAGGTCCTAGGCCACAGAAGAGACTTCTCAATTTGGGGATCCAGCAAAGGGACTGGGTATCCCCAGGGAATCTGACTATGAAGGTTAGCAGGATCTGATTACAGAATTTTCACAGGACTGCACCTGACCTGCCTCTTAAGAAATCTGTATGCAGGTCAGGAAGCAACAGTTAGAACTGGACGTGGAACAAAAGACTGCACCTTGCTTATTTAACTTCTATGCAGAGTACATCATGAGAAACGCTGGACTGGAAGAAACACAAGCTGGAATCAAGATTGCTGGGAGCAGTATCGATAACCTCAGATATGCAAATGACACCACTCTTATGGCAGAAAGTGAAGAGGAACTAAAAAGCTTCTTGATGAAAGTGAAAAAGGAGAGTGAAAAAGTTGGCTTAAAGCTCAGCATTCAGAAAATGAAGATCATGGCATCTGGTCTCATCACTTCATGGGAAATAGATGGGGAAGCAGTGTCAGATTTTATTTTGGGGGGCTCCAAAATCACTGCAGATGGTGACTGCAGCCATGAAATTAAAAGACGCTTACTCCTTGGAAGAAAAGTTATGACCAACCTAGATAGCATGTTGAAAAGCAGAGACATTGCTTTTCCAAGAAAGGTCCGACTAGTCAAGGCTGTGGTTTTTCCTATGGTCATGTATGGATGTGAGAGTTGGACTGTGAAGAAGGCTGAGCGCCAAAGAATTGATGCTTTGGAACTGCGGTGTTGGAGAAGACTCTCGAGAGTCCCTTGGACTGCAAGGAGATCCAACCAGTCCATTCTGAAGGAGATCAGCCCTGGGATTTCTTTGGAAGGACTGATGCTAAAGCTGAAACTCCAATAAGCTGGCCACCTCATGCGAAGGGTTGACTCATTGGAAAAGACTCTGATGCTGGGAGGGATTGGGAGCAGGAGGAGAAGGGGACGAC
>SJYW01012140.1:261545-272559 GCA_006410735.1 Raphicerus campestris | reverse complement strand
ACAGCCAGGCTATAGGCACCCTTCCTCCCTGTTGGTCACGGGAAGCAGCGTGTTCCCATCACGCGCACCGTGCTCAGCCCGCAACAGGCTTTTTTAAATAGCTAAACTCTGATTTTTTTTTTCATCCCAAGCAGCACAGGAAGCAATTGTTCCTCCTCCTTTCTGCTTGCTTCTCCACAGTTACTAAGTGATTGCTTTCCACTTCTCCTAATCCATGAGCTGTGTTATTGAAAAAAAAATGGTAAATATTTTGCCAAAATTCTCGCTGAAGTGTTTTTATGGCATTGTAAAATTCATAGAAGTTTGAATTAGAAAAGGAGCCAAAATGTCATAGTCATCTCTCAGCAAATACTGTCTAATGGTCCCTTCCGATGACTCTTCAGAGTTGGGCAATAAGACATAGGCAAGCCATCAGTAAAATGCTCATTCTGAATATGGTGTTTATGACAATTTATTGTCTCTGTATACCAATGGTAAAATGCTGATGAATTGTTTGTTCATAATGTTTAAGGTAACTATATACCTCTAAAAGTCTCGTGGTTTGTTTTCTTTTTTCTTTTTTTTTTTTGTCATGCCATCAATTCATCTCTTCTAAGTTTTCTTCCGATTGCAGTCTGCTTGGGCTTTTAAGCATTGTTGTCACCCTGGACGGCGCGATGTTCTGTTTGTTTGTGTCTTAAACCTGGTGCCTCAAACATGGACTCTGCAGGCTCCCCGGTCGGTACGAGCCTTCCCGCGGCCTCCCAAAATAACACTGACGCTAGTTACTGACTTCTTGCCGTCACTGATACCCTTGTAGGTTATGAATTTGTATCTAGTTTCCAGTTCGCAGCCTCTAACATTACGACTCTAAATTTTTCTGACTCACTGAACACTTGGCCTTCAGATTATTTTTCCCTCAATGTGTGATGATAATTTCCATTTCCCAAACCTTTATCCCATTTTATTTCTGTATTTCTTTCAAGATGCAGTACAATTCTGAGCCTTCATTTTTGACTGCTCCCCATATGTGTAATGTGAGCCTTAACTACAGCAGAAAGTGGAAGACCAAAATGCTTTAAGGAAATACCAGATCAAATCAATGTGCTGGTCCATACTGGCTGCCTATTTGCTTCCTAAATTAATCCTAGATGTTGGTTTGAATCTATTACGGTCCTAAGGGTTGGGATTATGTGTATTTTATCATGCTCCTCAGCAAGAAATATGTAGCAATTGCCTTTCTTCCTCGGCACCCATGAGGCAAGTTAGACCTGCCAACAACTTTCATTTTCATATTCTTTCTCTCTCTTACACTGAAGATCCTTCACCCGTTTTGCTTGGATCCACCCTACACATGTATATAGCTGCCAAGAATTTAGGCACTCGGAATTACATCAACGATTTCCAGCCTCTGAGGAGCCGCTGTGTGAATTCATCAGGTGTTTTTCAGTGCCTATTGAGTTTAGGTAGCACTTTGAGGGAATCTATTAATTACCGGAGATTCCGTAAGATTAGATTACTTTATTAGCAAAAGTAACAGTATGATTTGCTCTAAAAGTTACTGCCGCTTGCTGCACTGCTTTCGTAAACATTCATGTGTGTGATTGTATTTCCGCTGTTATTTGATTACAGGAATCATTGCAAGCTCAAGTGCTTGTAGGAGCCAGGTAGACAATGTAACAGGTAAAGCTGGAAGGATTTGTTTCCTAATAGCATCATAATTTATAGTTTTCAGCAGTGACATATTTCCGTGTCAAATGCAGAGGAATCTTGACTCATCTCTGGTTTTCCAGTTTTTAAGTGCGTTGGTTTCAGGCAGTATTTCACTTCCCTCCTAACTGAAGGAGAGACGGTGTGGAGAACCAGGTGAGAGGCAGCAGCACGGAGCCGCGGGGACTGGCACGCCCTGGTGAGGAGGCGTGTTGCTGCCAAGAGGGAATCGTGGCCCAGTGCGGCTCAGACCATCCAGTCTTTTCAGAGAAACCATGAGTCTAGAACAGAAAACTTGATACTGGGTTCGTACTTTCTCTTAAGGACACCCACAAAACAAGGTCTCACGTAAGGTCTACACAGAGGCTTCTGTTTTCCTGCCCAGCTGCTAACTGCATGATGAGCAAAGTGTAACAAACGCCTCCCAGATCTGGCGTGTGTTTAGGTCTTGTTGATCTGAGTTCCAAGAACAGACTGTTTGCAGGAATGGAGGAAGTCTGATGGCCACGTCATTTGCTGCCTCCCAGCGTGGGGTGGATGGTTCCCAACCTTCTCCCTTCTGCATCCCCACTCACACAGTCCAGCCCCAGAACTGGCTCATCTCTGAAAGCTGAAACTCAGAAACACATCATCTCTGGGCTTCGCTGGTGGGCCAGTGGTTAAGAATCTGCTTCCCAATGCAGGGACTGGATGCGGGTATGATCCCTGGTCAGGGAACTAGACCCCACAGGCTGCGGGGCAGCTAAGCCTAAGTGCCAACGATTTATCCACTCGGTCTAGAGCCTGTTCCCCACGACAAGAGGAGCCCCTGCGCTATAGCAGAGACCCCACACAGCCGGAAGAGAGAGCAACCTACGCCCAGCCAACAGCGCTGCCCCTCCTTGTCCCCAGGCACCACCGGCCAGCCTCCCGAGACCTGTACTCCCCCACCTGGCCCTCTCTCATCAGCACTCCTGTCTCTACCTCCTGACCGAGACTTTGAACCCCATTCTCACCAGCAGCCCAGGCCCTTCTACGCTTTGCATGAATCCAACCATGGCTTTCCCTCGGCTTGCCCCAGGCTGTCACTATGCTGGAGGGAAAAAAAGCCCCTAGCTCTGCTGACTGAACGGGTATGCTTTCTGGGTCCAGTGGGGCCTTTGGTGCTGTGAAAGCAGCAAGTTCCTCTTTGCTAACTGCCTCCAATCTCCAGTCTCCAAGCTGTTCCTCTCCAAATCCCCACTCACCCACTGCCCCTCCATCTCAGCAGTAGCCCTATGATCCGATTTCACAGAGACAATAAGACACGTCAAGAAATAAACTGGTTTCACTTTTCCTCCATCCCGTTTATCCTTACCTAACCCTCCACCCCATGTCTTAAGCTAACCTCACGTCACATCAGAAATGATCTATGAAAGTCTTGTATCATTATTGGACTCTTCTGAAATGACTTTTTTTTTGCGGGGGGTGGGGGCGGGGTACTAAAGGGTTTGGTAACCTTCCTTTGGGTGGAAGCTGGAGTGGGGTCCTCCCTGGGGGAGTGGCCAGTCTCAGTGTCCATCAGGTAAGGACAAGAATCAAAGTTTAGGAAGGCAGCCTCAGACCAAAGAGAGAGGAAATGCTTCCGGCCTTCTGGTCCACCTGCTCTTAGGTCTGGCGTCTCAAGTTGCCCTGGGTGCCCCAGGGCAGCGACCAGGAGCCAGGAAGGGAAGAGCTGCCTTCATCAGAAATGCCCTAAGGCCAGAAATGCGGGCTGTAAGGAGAGGGATCTTGCTTGGCTCTTGGTGGTGGGTTCCCCCCACCTGCCAGTGAGGAGGGCTTAGGTATCACACCTCCTCCCAGCTCACCATCCTGGATACAGGGACAGATGGTCAGCGAAAGAAAGGGGCGCGGCTTCCCCACCCCCACAGCCAGTGTGAGCTTCTGGGAGGAAAGGGGAAACCCCGAGGCAGAGGCGTGGCTCCTCTCTTTTCCAAACCTGGCGGCCCGGCTGCTGTTCTGTCTCTCCTGCCTTGCTTGGTCCCGTGTCCTCATCCACCTCTCTCTCCACTAGCCGCTTTCCTTCTGTATTTGAATGTGAATGCGTTCCCCCAAGTTTTCAGTTACCAGTCTATGTAATTGACTTCCTTTCGCTTCTACTGAAACTGCCCTCCCAAAGGTCAAAACTGACATCCTAATTAACCAACCCAATGGCTACTTTTTAAATCAGCTTTCTTGACCTTTGTGAAACAGTTGGTGATGCTGACTTTCTTTCCTCTTTCCCTGCTGAGATGCTGGGCCTGACTGGCCCCAGAATGTCACGCTCAACCTGCCTTAGCTTGAGGCCCCCGGACTCGCACTGCCCTCCCCTGTTCTCCCGTGCTCCGTGCTTCTTTCCACAGCACCCTACACAGCAGCCTGCCTGCATAACTCAGAATGGGCCTCAAGGCCTCGCGTCCCCCTGGCCCCCTTAACTGTTAAGGAAGACTGAAACACGTAAATCAGTCCAGAAAGGTCTCTCAAACCATTCCCACCAGCGTGGCTGGTTTACGGTCTCATCACACTTGGCTTGGACTGTTGGAGCAGCCTCCTAATGCTGCCCAACTCTAGTCCCTCCCAGCTTCAATTTAGTTCTCAAACCACCATCAGAATTGTCCCTGGAGGGATCACTTCTCAACCTGAAAGTCTTCCACAGGTTCCAATTCAAGACAAACGTCATTCTTTTTAGGCACCCACAGCCCGTATTAACCTTGCCCCTGGCTTCCATTCTGGAATCGCGTCCCAGGCAGATTTGCCTCCTCCAAACTAGTCACAGTGACCACTTCCCCGAAAAGCTGTGCATTCTCACCCTCGGTTTGCTGCTCATGGTATTTGCTAGGTTTAGAATTCCTGTTTCCCTTCCTCCACTGGAAGACTTAAAGGCATCCTTCAAGAAACACAAATGTGTCCTCCTATGCTGAGATGGTCCCGACGCCAGAAGATATAGTATGTTGCTCATCTTGGCTCTTAAAGCAGTCTAGGATTCACCTGGAGGCTTTCTGTACCACCCCAGAACCTGAGCATAAATAGCTTCTCAATAAATTTGTTGATTTTAATACACCTTTTTTGAAAATCCACCTTTGTCCTTCATATCCTTATAAAATCTTTTTTCTTCATAAGGCCTCTTTTTCAATTAAAGTTTTTTTTTTAATATGGACCATCTTTAAACTCTTTATTAAATTCGTTACAATATTGCTTCTGTTGTTTCTGCTTTTTGGGGGGAGGGGGGGCCACAAGCCATGTGGGAATCTCATCTTCCCAACCAGGGATTGAACCCTCACCCTCTGCTTTGGAAAGCAAAGCCTTAATTAACAACTGGCCTGCCAGGGAAGTCCCCTGAGGTCTCTTTCCTTGGATCTGCTGAGTATGTGTTATTCTCTGCCTTCTGGCTTTTAGTTTTGTTTTTCCATATTATCTGTTACAAATAAAGGCATCCACGAAGCTTTGGTCTGTTAAACATGCATATGCTTCATAAAAAGGACGGTACTTGATGCTATCGGGGGAGGCAGCTGAGAGTTTGAGGTCAAAGGGAGGTTTATTTACTATGCACGTGTTACAGCTCCAATTTAAAAAGTAGTTTCAAAGAATCAATTAAAGGAGTCCTCCCAGCCCTGCCATGGGTCAGCAGAAATCCTGACCTAGCTCTGAGAAGTGCGACGAAGCAAAACCTGACAAGACGGAAACCATGACCCCCTCAGCCTGGCACAGTGCCCAGCTCCTTTCTAATGAGTTAGAAATTCCCACCATTAGCAGCCACAGCCCAGGAGAGAAGACAAAAGTCTACAGAAGGCTGCTGTGAAGAAGGAAGCTTCCCTAGACAGCATCCACTCTCATAGACGTAAGCAAAAAGTTAGCCAGATGCCACCTTGGCCTTTTCAGCAGAGACAAGTGGAAACGACTTGAGAGAGCAAAGGCAGGTAAATCCTGTTACCCAGGAGGCAGCCAACAGGGGTCAGGACACACATCACCACCCCCAAAACTCAGAAGACAGAGAAGGAATCTGGGCCAAGTGCGAAGAGACTGAGAGCCGCGCGCGCCGTTTTGTGGTCTGCCTGGGTACACAGTAACACCTTGGAGGGGGCTTGCGGTGGGAGCAAGGCTTGAGTGAACTGAGGCTGCAAGGAAGCGACAGACTGGCTTGTTGATCAAGGTTCAGAAGGTCATTCTGGGGAAGCCAGTGCCCAAACTCAGACCCATCCAAGTCCCTCGCCTTGACTCCAGCTGCTGTGCAAATGCTTCTCGCCTTATCAAACCTTTGTTAAGACCTTAAAAGGAGGGAGCCTTAAATGATCTTTCATGTCACATGATCATATAAACAGAGGACCTTGAGCTCAATGGGGACTGCACAAGAGCAAGAGGAAGTAGATACACCAGGGCCGTGGGGATCTCAGGCTCCACGGAGAGGAAACCCTTCTGTGCCATAAGGCGGGAGTCCTCGTCACTGGAGGGCCCTGGAATTTCCTTTGCACAAGGACCTTAAGAACAGGGTAGGCAATTATCTACCAGGATGGTATGAACCGCTCTAGCCTGAAGGCACAAGGCCACATGAATGACTCCTTTGACCTGCTGACTCTGAATGTTCAGTCACAGATTTTTTAACTTTTTTTTAAAGTCAAATTAGATGTTGGGTTTTTTTGTTTCTTTGGGTTTTTTGTTGTTGCTTTTTTTTCTGTTCTTGGTTGCCTTCATTTTAGTGGGACTACTATTGCGTGTAATGTCATGTGTGAGCCCTCTTTCCCAAGCTACGTATTTCTGACTAGAGAAGTGATTTTTCTGTCTTTTGCTGTCTTGAGATGGACGCCTTTGCTCTCCTGTGTTCTCATAGTCTGAGTTCAATCATTGCACTGAATTTGTCCACTTTTCCAACTGTTTAAATTAGGTTCCCTGGTTCATCTTTGTCCCAGGACATTCTCTTCTCTGGGAAGAGTCTCCATTTGGTAAATTATAAAATGGTTCTTTTCCTGACATAGTAACTTCTTTGATGCTGAGGTCTTGATGTGTATGCAACAGGGGAAATTGAAGTGTCTAATAGAGTACAACGTTAATACAATTAGAGTATGTGGAATAATTTGAAATTACTTTCAATCTCCAGGTCCAATAATGGGTACCTTGGGTTTTTAACTCTAAGTTGTATCCAAAATAAAACATGTTATCACCATATTCTCCAGGGTCAAACTCAGGCTTATTGCCTCCATAAACACTTTGGATGCTGATCCATCATCTCTGTGTTCTTTAATTCATTCATTCTCCCTGCAAAGACCAAATTAATCTACACTGACATTTCAGCCGTAAAAATGAGCCCAACCATCTCTGCTCTGCCTCCTTTTTCCTTTTAAACACACAGCTTAAATCTTAAGTCTTTCATAAGCCCCTTTCTCTGCCGTGGTGTATAAACATTTCGTTCCAACAACCTACTGTTCTCCCTCGTGCTTGNGTAGCAGCCCATTGCAAAATGGAAATGCAAGACCTTTTCTCAGAAATTACTAAGAGTTTCAAAACAGCAGCAGCAGAGCGTTAAGCTAAGCACAGGGTCCCTGGAAGGACCGCGAAGCCAGTGCTTGACTAAGGCACAGCTGGTCAAGTGCAAGGACAAACTCATAGAAACTGTAGATTTCAGGACTACAAGAACACAACAGTGTATGGCTGAAAAAGGAATAAAGTAGAGCCAACAGACATAGGGGAGGTATTGAATCACGGGGCAAGGGATTATATTCTTTCTCATCATACAAATTAATCATATACTGGGACAGAAAAATGAACTTAGTTAACGCAGAAAACAATAGCATGAAATCTATGAAACCATATTCTCACACCACAATGTAACAATACAATTATAACTAAGTAGGAAAAATAAAATTCTGCAGAAACAAATCACATGGGAATTAAAATTTTAAATCCTGTATTAAATTACATAGAGGAAAGTTACAGCAGCAGAAGTATTTTTTAACACAGCAACCATACAAGGGAAACAGATACTTCCAATTAATAAGATGCCGACAGAAATGTGGTCAGAAAATGTATCTCCTTAAATATATACTAACAAAAAAATGAGGATAGAAACATCACGAATTAATTCTGTACCTAAAGAGCTTTAAAACAGAATAAGGTAATGAACCAAACTGAAGTAGGAAAACAAAAAATTACAACCGGAAGTTTTTAAATAAAGGAGGAATAATCACAGTAAACCAACGGAATAGGAGTTTGCATTTTGACAAAATGGACAAAATTGATAAATCATTGGCCTAATGAAAAGGAGAAATTACAAATGAGTGTAATCAGGGAGAAGACAACTAAAATAGCTGAAAGTGGGGTTAAGAAGCACTCAGGGAGTTGGTAGAATATATGTCCCCCTTCTGCAGATGGAGGCAGTGGATAAACGGGGACAGAGGAAGAGGAAGCTGGGCTCTCTGGCCTGTGTTAATAAGACATCATCTCGGCCCTTAAATTCGAGATGCTTGGGATGATCTGAAGCAGGGGGGTGAGGTCTGAGGGACCCACACTCCTGTGGCCTGGACCAAGCAGAGGGATCTTCCTTCCTAGGAGTTTTGCTCAGACAGAATGATGCAGAGATTTGAAGGCTTATTTTCTGAGGCCAAGGGTAATTCATTTACTCAACATNAAGCTGGCTCTCTGGCCTGTGTTAATAAGACATCATCTCGGCCCTTAAATTCGAGACGCTTGGGATGATCTGAAGCAGGGGAGTGAGGTCTGAGGGACCCACACTCCTGTGGCCTGGACGAAGCAGAGGGATCTTCCTTCCTAGGAGTTTTGCTCAGACAGAATGATGCAGAGATTTGAAGGCTTATTTTCTGAAGCCAAGGGTAATTCATTTACTCAACATCAGTTCACAGGGAGTGTGAATTTCTCTCATACTCTTACTCAGCAGCTGGGTTTCACACTACACCAAGCCCGGGTAGTGGGGTGGAGGGGCGGGGTGGCAGCGTGCAGATCTGTGCCAGCTTTGTGCTTGTCCACACCGTGGGCTTCACTGTGCTTTGTGCTGGTCATGCCTTTGGAAGCAAACAAGCCTGGGTTTGAGCTCCAGTTTAATTTTGACTGCCTGGGTGACCTTGGGAAGAAGATGTCATCTCTCAAGGCCTCACCTTCCTTAAAGTGAGGCTTAACATAGTATCTACTTTCTAGAGTTTCTCTGAAGGTGCAAAGAAGATAATGAACCCACTGCCTTTCTGGTGTAGAGCAAGTTTCCACTTAATGTCAGCTGCCAACATCTTTGTGTAAAAGCAAACAAATAACGAGTGTGACTAAGTCCGTAAAAATAAAAAGGTCAAGAACACTGCTCTTGGCTATAAGTCTATAGCTAATTGATTTAATAATCATGTGCATATGATTTCTTACAAACGTAACAAAAAACATTTGCAGTAAAGAATAGAAAATATTAATTCATGATATATGAACAGGAAAAGTGAGATACATATGACTCTGACAGCTAACTGGAGAGTTTTCTAGCTTTTGAAGAATAAATAACCCCTTATGCTACTTAAATTATTCCCCAAATACATATTTTAAAGTATGGTTTGTTTCTGTAGGGAACAATATTTCCTAAGTAAATCTGTTGGGCCTTAGCAGGGCTAGAAATTCTCATTAATGAAACAAAGATGCAAAATCTTAACAAACAAAATGTAATAGGTTTGAAAATTGTCCAATATGGAAAAAGCAGGATTTATTCAAAGAATGCAAAGTTGGTATATTATAGCAAAATATTTAATAAAAATTCATCATAAAATAAACAAAATATGCACAATGGATTACTACCTTAGCAAAAATCAAATACAAAAGTTAGCTTGCTATATTCCAAAAGAAAAAAATCATATATAAATGCAGGAAAAAAATGAAATTTTAAATTATGTTTTGGTAAGTGAATGCAGCTATGTTTAGAAAGTAGAAATAAACAAGTTAAAAAATGACAAAAGTCAATGATGTCAACTCAGGATAAATTGGCTTAAAATATGTAAAATACAAATAGAAAAATAATATATAATAAATAAAACAGAAATGAGGCACCTGTGAAGCCTAAAATTCGAAAAGATAACAATATTTTTAAGCTAATGAAAAGGTTTAATGAACTATAAAGTAAAAGTTCTCATGATATAAATATGTAGAACTTTATAAATTTATGGAACACATCATCTGTAAACATAGAAATCATTAATACCAAGTACTATCTGAAGGTATCATTGTACTCATGTTATATTTCAAGTTACTTTAAATTATTAAAATAATTATAAGAATCACGGGAATTAGGTATGAACTACTCAGGTCAGTTCAGTTCAGTTGCTCAGGTGTGTCCAACTCTTTGTGACCGTGGACAGCAGCCTGCCAGGCCTCCCTGTCCATCACCAACGCCTGGAGCTGGCACAAACTCATGTACATCAAGTCAGTGATGCCATCCAGCCATCTCACCCCTTGTCGTCCCCTTCTCCTCCTGCCTTCAGTCTTTCCCAGCATCAGAGTCTTTTCAAATGAGTCAGTTCTTCGCATCAGGTGGCCAAAGTACTGGAGTTTCAGCTTCAGCATTAGTCCTTCCAATGAATATTCAGGACTGATTTCATTTACGATGGACTGGTTTGATCTCCTTGCAGTCCAAGGGACTCTCAAGAGTCTTTTCCAACACCACAGTTCAAAAGCATCAATTCTTCAATGCTCAGCTTTCTTTATAGTCCAACTCTCACATCCATACATGACCACTGGAAAAACCATAGCCTTGACTAGATGGACCTTTGTTGGCAAAGTAATGTCTCTGCTTTTTGATATGCTGTCTAGGTTAGTCATAACTTTTCTTCCAAGGAGCAAGTGTCTTTTAATTTCATGGCTGCAGTCACCATCTGCAGTGATTTTGGAGACCAAGAAAATAAAGTCTGTCACTGTATCCATTGTTTCCCCACCTATTTGCCATGAAGTGATGGGCCCGGATACTATGATCTTTGTTTTCTGAATGTTGAGTTTTAAGCCAATTTTTTCACTCTCTTTCACTTTCATCAAGAGGCTGTTTAGTTCTTCACTTTCTGCCATAAGGGTGGTGTCATCTGCATGTCTGAGGTTATTGATGTTTCTCCCGGTAATCTTGATTGCAGCTTGTGCTTCCTGCAGCCCAGCATTTCTCATGATGTACTCTGCATAGAAGTTAGATAAGCAGGATGACAATATACAGCCTTGATGTACTCCTTTCCCAATTTAGAACCAGTCTGTTGTTCTATGTCCAGTTATAACTGTTGCTTCTTGACCTGCATACAGATTTCTCAGAAGGCAGGTCAGGTGGTCTGGTATTCCCATCTCTTTCAGAATTTTCCACAGTTTGTTGTGATCCACA
>SJYW01012140.1:231672-257597 GCA_006410735.1 Raphicerus campestris | reverse complement strand
CCCTTAAATCTATTTCTCACTTCCACTGTATAATCATAAGGGATTTGATTTAGGTCATACCTGAATGGTCTAGTGGTTTTCCCTACTTCCTTCAATTTAAGTCTGAATTAGGCAATAAGGAGTTCATGATCTGAGCCAGAGTCAGCTCCTAGTCTTGTTTTTACTGACTGTATAGAGCTTCTCCATCTTTGGCTGCAAAGAATACAATCAGTCTGATTTTGGTATTGACCATCTGGTGATGTCCATGAGTAGCATCTTCTCTTGTGTTGTTGGAAGAGGGTGTTTACTATGACCAGGGCATTCTATTGACAAGACTCTGTTAGCCCTTGCCCAGCTTCATTCTGTACTCTAAGGCCAAACTTGCCTTTACTCCAGGTATCTCTCTGACTTTCTACTTTTGCAATCCAGTCCCCTATGATTAAAAGGACATCTTTTTCTGGTGTTAGTTCCAAACAGTCTTGTAGGTCTTCATAGAACCATTCAGCTTCAGCTTCTTTGGCATTACTGGTTGGGGCACAGACTTGAATTACTGTGACATTGAATGGTTTGCCTTGAAATCCAACAGAGATCATTCTGTCATTTTTGAGATGGCACCCAAGAACTGCATTTCAGATTCTTTTGAACTATTTGCAAAAATTAATTAAATAAATTGAAAATCCAGAAATAATTTAAAGGCATCAGACCAGTGTTATCCAAAAGAAATATTAATATAATGTGAACCACATATGTAATTTAAGATTTCTAATAGCCACAGTTTGAATGTACAAAGAGACAGAGGAAATTAATTTTAATAAGGATCCAGAATATAAAAATTATTATTTCAACATATAAGCAATATAAAAATTATTAATTATAGCCTTTGCATTCTTTTGTTCACATTAATATTCAAGATCCAGTGTGTACTTTACACCTAAAGCACATGTCATCCAGACTAGCTATATTTCATGTGGCTAATGGCTACTATTTTGGATAAGACAACATACATAATAATAATATTTCACAAACTATATACATGTATACACATACCTATTTATATACATATGTATTTATGTGTACATATAAATAACATGCATATTTATAAATGACCTGGAAGAAAAAAATGAATATAAGTTTCTCACCCCATTTGTGCTGCTCTAACAAAATATTAATGACAGGTAGCTTATAAACAACAAAAATTTACTTCTTCAAGTTCTGCAGGCTGGGAGGTCCAAGATCAGGGGCCAGCACGGCCTCTTTCCAATGAGAATCCAACTCCTGGTTCATAGCCAGCATCTTCTTGCTGTGTCCTCCCATGGAGGAAGGGACTCAGGAGCTTTATGGGATATTTTTTTGTGAGGGCACTAATCCCATTCATGAGGGCCCCACCCTGTTCACTTTCATCACCTGCTAAAGGCCCTGAATTATAACACTATCACATTGGGTATCAGGATTTCCACATGTGAATTTGTCAGGGTGGCAGGGGGAGGGGGAGGAACAAATATTCAGACCTAAGCAACAGGAATTATCACTGTGGCCTTACTCATAAGCCCAATTCACTGGAAATACTGACATGGCACTACACAGGGGCCAGGGTAAGAACGTAGTGTGAAATCAATGAAACAAAATGCTCTCTAGCAAGTCTATAGATACTGCTGATATCCCAGAAAATGAGTCGGCAAAGTTGAGTAAACAACGGCTAACAAAACAACATGCCAGGCTCCTCACAACGATGGAAACAGAACGCTGATGCAGCAGCGAAGAGGAGTGCAGTGTTACTACTGACGTAGAAGTGCAGCGCATGGGTCTATTCAAAGCAGTTTTACATTAATCGTGTGTGATGGTGGTGAGGTCTCCATTTCTCAGAAAGATAGTTCTGTTTATGAAGGAAGGAAGGGAAAGGTTGTGCTATATTGCAACATAACCACAATAGTTGCCAAATTCGGTTATACAGTGCAGTTGCACCATGTCTGAATTAGGGACATTCAGCTGTATTTATTTATATTTCTCCTATATAATTTAAAATGCTACCAAATTATTAATAGCTTTGTCTTTTTCACCTGGAGTTCCAGGAGGGAATTAATCTTCAAGATCCTAAGACATGCATTCATAGCGTATAATGGATTAACCTTGTTCCTTGTCATCTGGAATTGTGTTAGCTCTGTACCGTCGTTGGGAGAATTGTCACTTGAATCATTTTCTCTGTTTTCTGCTTCAGAAAAGAAACTCTGGTAAATTTACTAAAAATCACTGACTTGTTCACTTGAGATGGATGAGCTTTCGGGTATATGCATTATACTTCACAAACATTGCTGTTGTTTAGCGCATGCTATTGAAAGAGCAAGTGGTTTCCTCTGAAAGCAAACCAGATGCCGAGACTGTGCAACAGCACCGTCCGACTGGACTTTCCAGTGATGGGAGTGGCCTGCGCGCGCCGCCCAGCGCAGTGGCCGCTGGCCTTGTGCCGCACGTCTGCTGGAGGCTTGTCTATTGCCAGGGGGGAACTGAATTCTTTATTCCATTTTCATTAACTTCCCCACCTGTGGCTACTGGCTACCATATTGGACAGTGCGGCCACAGGAAATGCAAGGGATNTTACTGTGACATTGAATGGTTTGCCTTGAAATCCAACAGAGATCATTCTGTCATTTTTGAGATGGCACCCAAGAACTGCATTTCAGATTCTTTTGAACTATTTGCAAAAATTAATTAAATAAATTGAAAATCCAGAAATAATTTAAAGGCATCAGACCAGTGTTATCCAAAAGAAATATTAATATAATGTGAACCACATATGTAATTTAAGATTTCTAATAGCCACAGTTTGAATGTACAAAGAGACAGAGGAAATTAATTTTAATAAGGATCCAGAATATAAAAATTATTATTTCAACATATAAGCAATATAAAAATTATTAATTATAGCCTTTGCATTCTTTTGTTCACATTAATATTCAAGATCCAGTGTGTACTTTACACCTAAAGCACATATCATCCAGACTAGCTATATTTCATGTGGCTAATGGCTACTATTTTGGATAAGACAACATAGATAATGATAATATTTCACAAACTATATACATGTATACACATACCTATTTATATACATATGTATTTATGTGTACATATAAATAACATGCATATTTATAAATGACCTGGAAGAAAAAAATGAATATAAGTTTCTCACCCCATTTGTGCTGCTCTAACAAAATATTAATGACAGGTAGCTTATAAACAACAAAAATTTACTTCTTCAAGTTCTGCAGGCTGGGAGGTCCAAGATCAGGGGCCAGCACGGCCTCTTTCCAATGAGAATCCAACTCCTGGTTCATAGCCAGCATCTTCTTGCTGTGTCCTCCCATGGAGGAAGGGACTCAGGAGCTTTATGGGATATTTTTTTGTGAGGGCACTAATCCCATTCATGAGGGCCCCACCCTGTTCACTTTCATCACCTGCTAAAGGCCCTGAATTATAACACTATCACATTGGGTATCAGGATTTCCACATGTGAATTTGTCAGGGTGGCAGGGGGAGGGGGAGGAACAAATATTCAGACCTAAGCAACAGGAATTATCACTGTGGCCTTACTCATAAGCCCAATTCACTGGAAATACTGACATGGCACTACACAGGGGCCAGGGTAAGAACGTAGTGTGAAATCAATGAAACAAAATGCTCTCTAGCAAGTCTATAGATACTGCTGATATCCCAGAAAATGAGTCGGCAAAGTTGAGTAAACAACGGCTAACAAAACAACATGCCAGGCTCCTCACAACGATGGAAACAGAACGCTGATGCAGCAGCGAAGAGGAGTGCAGTGTTACTACTGACGTAGAAGTGCAGCGCATGGGTCTATTCAAAGCAGTTTTACATTAATCGTGTGTGATGGTGGTGAGGTCTCCATTTCTCAGAAAGATAGTTCTGTTTATGAAGGAAGGAAGGGAAAGGTTGTGCTATATTGCAACATAACCACAATAGTTGCCAAATTCGGTTATACAGTGCAGTTGCACCATGTCTGAATTAGGGACATTCAGCTGTATTTATTTATATTTCTCCTATATAATTTAAAATGCTACCAAATTATTAATAGCTTTGTCTTTTTCACCTGGAGTTCCAGGAGGGAATTAAGCTTCAAGATCCTAAGACATGCATTCATAGCGTATAATGGATTAACCTTGTTCCTTGTCATCTGGAATTGTGTTAGCTCTGTACCGTCGTTGGGAGAATTGTCACTTGAATCATTTTCTCTGTTTTCTGCTTCAGAAAAGAAACTCTGGTAAATTTACTAAAAATCACTGACTTGTTCACTTGAGATGGATGAGCTTTCGGGTATATGCATTATACTTCACAAACATTGCTGTTGTTTAGCGCATGCTATTGAAAGAGCAAGTGGTTTCCTCTGAAAGCAAACCAGATGCCGAGACTGTGCAACAGCACCGTCCGACTGGACTTTCCAGTGATGGGAGTGGCCTGCGCGCGCCGCCCAGCGCAGTGGCCGCTGGCCTTGTGCCGCACGTCTGCTGGAGGCTTGTCTATTGCCAGGGGGGAACTGAATTCTTTATTCCATTTTCATTAACTTCCCCACCTGTGGCTACTGGCTACCATATTGGACAGTGCGGCCACAGGAAATGCAAGGGATGCAGCTGACTTCATGGAGAATTTTCCAGGAACACATTGGCTAGAGCAGAATCCTAGAGACACGCTTACCAAAGGCAAATTCTGTACCCGACCCTGCCTCAGAAGGAGATTCCAATGCAATGCATCCCCGCCCCCACCTACCCCGCCCCCAGCTCCACCAGGAGCCCAGGATAGAGGATTTACATCCCAACGAAGCCGCTGTGTATTTCAGTTTGGGAAACTCTTCCTTCACGGATGAGGAAACTGAGACCCAAAACCCATAGTAACAGGGTGTTTTGTTCCTTGACGCCATCAGCTCAATGCCCAAACTCCAGGAGATTTTTAAAGGCTACAGAAAATGGTCCAGCTCTAAAAGGAATAAAAGGATGACTCAAAAATTTTTAAAGGGAAAAACAAAATCAATGATAATTTTCCTAGTAAAACTGGTAAAATCAAGTCAACTTTCAACAAATATTATCACTACTGAGGATGTATTTAATACAGTTGTTATGAGGAGGGAGGCCCCCACTATTACTGCCAGAGTAACTGAATGTCTCAAATGACTTAAGAGGGCTCTCAGCTTGTTACTATTCTTTTTAACACATGTTCAACAGTTTATTTATATTTTAACACTAATTTTAAAGGGCCTCCCTGGTGGATCAGATGGTAGAGAATCTGCCTGTTATGTAGGAGACCCGGGTTTGATTCCTAGGTCAGGAAGATTCCCTGGAGAAGAACATGGCAACCCACTCCAGTACTGTTGCCTGGAGAATCCCATGGAGAGAGGACCCTATACAGTCTATAGGGTCACAAGTAGTTAGACACGACTGAAGTGACTTAGTCTGCACCCACTAATTTTAATCTCAGTATTATACATCCATTCACCTATTTCTTTTGTGTTGATTTTACCTTAACCTGAATGCATGGCAAACAAAGACTCTAAAAAAAGAGTGAAAATGAAGTCACTCAGTCATGTCCGACTCTTTGCAACCCCAAGGACTGTAGCTTACCAGGCTCCTCTGCCCAATGGGATTTTCCAGGCAGAAGTACTGGAGTGGGTTGCCATATCCTTCTCCAGAGTATCTTCCCGACTGAGGGATTGAATCCAGGTCTCCTGCATTGTAGGCAGACGGTTTACTGTCTGAGCCACCAGGGAAGTCTTGTATTTAACATATCTGGAGCATGTAACACACAAGAGTTGCTTTTAACAGAAACCCAACTTCCCCCTACCTCTCGCTTTAAAACTACATCCATCAAAAAACTCCTGAGCTAGTGGCTAGTAGTGACTGATAACCACACCACTTTTAACACAACTGGACCTCCCTAGGGGCTCAGACGGTAAAGGGTCTGCCTACAACGCGGGAGACCAGGTTCGCTCCCTGGGTCAGGAAGATTCCCTGGAGAAGGAAACGGCAACCCACCCCAGTATTTTTGCTTGGAGAATCCCATGGATGGAGGAACCTAGTAGGCTAGAGTCCTTGGGGTCGCAAAGAGTCAGACACGACTGAGCGATTTCACTTTCACTTTAACACAATTAATAGCAGTATTCATTGTACTTGCTATTTTTCATAATTTAAATCATGTTTTGCTCAGTAAAGGGGGATAACACAAAGAGCCATCCTTTGGGGATTCATTTTTGGAAATATATTCCTGACATATTTACACCTTAAAAGCCCCAAGAGTTGGGTTACTCTGGGTTTACACTTATTGCAGCCATGAAATTAAAAGACACTTATTCCTTGGAAGGAAAGTTATGACCAACCTAGATAGCATATTAAAAACCAGAGACATTACTCTGCCAACAAAGGTTCGTCTAGTTAAGGCCATGGTTTTTCCAGTGGTTGTGTATGGATGTGAGAGTTGGACTGTGAAGAAAGCTGAGCACCAAAGAATCGATGCTCTTCAACTGTGGTGTTGGAGAAGACTCTTGAGAGTTCCTTGGACTGAAAGGAGATCCAACCAGTCCATCCTAAAGGAGATCAGCCCTGGGTGTTCTTTGGAAGGAATGATGCTAAAGCTGAAACTCCAGTACTTTGGCCACCTCATGCGAAGAGTTGACTCATTGGAAAAGACCCTGATGCTGGGAGGGATTGGGGGCAGGAGGAGAAGGGGACAACGGAGGATGAGATGGCTGGATGGCATCACTGACTCAATGGACGTGAGTCTGGGTGAACTCCGGGAGTTAGTGACGGACAGGGAGGCCTGGCGTGCTACAATTCATGGGGTCACAAAGAGTCGGACACGACTGAGTGACTGAACTGAACTGACTACCTTGAGAAGGGAGAAATTTGTGCTTCATTTTCTTCTGTCTAACACCTTATAGATATACACATACTAAATACATCCCTGTTGACTCTCCATGTCCTGTTCACCAGCCGGGACTCTTACATCATGGGTATGTGGTTTATACCATGACACTTAGTCACCCCATTAACATGACTAGAAGGCATATTGATTTAAGCAAGTCTGAGACACTAAAATTAACCATTGTATCCTTGCCTTTCAGGTGGCTATGAAAATTCTTATTTCTTCTGCCATTATATTTCTTAGTTCTTGGGGTCCAACTTCAATACTGCCTAAATTTGGCCATTTTGCTGACATCTGTACGCTCTGCACAGCCATGTTGCCATTAGAATTATTTATTCAATGCAAAGTTTGTAACAAAGGAAAACCAGCAGAGGAGCTTCTGAATCCTTAGGTCCACACTTTATTTTGTGGCTGCATGGTCTGTGGCCAGAATCGGTCAGTGGAGACTCCTGGACTTGAGGCGGCCAGTCCTATGGCCCTATCTCCAGGCCAAGCGTCCCTCTCGATGTATTATTTTGTTACTCCTACAGATTTGTATTAAGTTTTCAAAGCACATATAGTGCTTACTGTGTTCTCGGCACTGTTTTAAGTAAAAGTGAAAAGTGCTCAGTCATGTCCAACTCTTTGCGACATGAATCAGACTATACCGTCCATGGGATTCTTCAGACCAGAATACTGGAGTGGGCAGCCTTTCCCTTCTCCAGAGGATCTTCCCAACCCAAGGATCGAAGCCAGGTCTCCCACACTGCAGATGGATTCTTTACCAGCTGAGCCACAAGGGAGTGTTTTAAGTAGCAGATATGTATTAACCCATATAACCCCCAAGTTGTGAATTAGACAATCATTAGACACTATTCGACTGAGCGACTTCACTTTCACTTTTCACTTCCATGCACTGGGGAAGGAGATGGCAATCCACTCCAGTGTCCTTGCCTGGAGAATCCCAGGGATGGGGGAGCCTAGTGGGCTGCCGTCTATGGCGTCACACAGAGTTGGACATGACTGAAATGACTTAGCAGCAGCAGCAGCAGCAGACACTATTACAATCACTGTCATTTTACAGACAAGAGAATTGAGGCACAGAGAGGCTAAGTCACTTGTCCAAGATCACCCAGCGAGCAAGTAGAAGAACCAGGATTTGAACCTGGCTCTGGAGTGTGTCTACTCAACCATGGTGCTGTTCCCCACTTCTCATCTGTTCTAGCTTCCCAGAATGACTCGAGATCTGAGGTCCTGTCCAGGTGAAAGAGAGTCCCCAGGGGAGAGAGACATCTGGAGCCAGAAAAGGCCCCTGTGAGGTGCTGATGTTCGCACACCAACAGACGGTGGGCCCCCAGGTTAGGAGGGATCTCCTCGATGTTGAACAACCCCGGTGACCTCTGTGAAGTGTCTCCCTCCAGCCCTAGGTCACCAGCTGCTGGGTCTGTCATGTCACCAGCAGCCCGGTCACAGCCCCTTTGCTGAAGCTCAGACAATCACGCCTTCCCCTCCCATCTTCTCCTTTTCCCTCTAAGTACTGTGGCGACTTTAAGAGGATAAAGGGTGTCAGAAGAGGGGATGATACATGAACTTTTGAATAATTCTGCTTGTACCAGTGCATAGGCCAGGCCACCATCAGCCCCTGGAGGCTGTCCCAGGAAGATTAATGATGATGTGAAATCAAACGGAAACACACCAAGGCCAAAGAGCAGTGACTCAAGCCCCCGATGAACATGCTCGGAAGGCCCGGCCTTGGCGCGCACGTCAAACAGCAGTCAGTGCTGTGAGACACATAGGAAAACTGGAGAGCAAGGGGTGGAGGGTGGTTGGCAGCGTCCATTCATGGAAAAGGCTTTATTCCTATCATCTCACACGAAATGGAAAGGCTTGCTGGGAAGAAACTGAGCACACAGCTTATCAAGCTGTTGACAGCCCTTGCTGAGTCGCTTCAGTCGTGTCCGACTCTGTGCAACCCCATAGACAGCAGCCCATCAGGCTTCCCCATCAGGCTTCCCCATCCCTGGGATCCTCCAGGCAAGAACACTGAAGTGGGTTGCCATTTCCTTCTCCAATGCATGAAAGTGAAAAGTGAAAGTGAAGTCGCTCAGTCGGGTCCGACTCTTCGCGACCCCATGGACTGAAGCCCACCGGGCTCCTCCGTCCATGGGATTTTCCAGGCAAGAGTACTGGAGTGGGGTGCCATCGCCCAGGACCCTTCATTCTGGGTTCTACAGAATTCTGTCAAAAACTAAATGGAGTCGCATTCAGACAGTCACTCCCTGGGATGGATACCCTGCTAAACTGACTCTGAGATGGAAATTAGTGCGCAGGAGGTTTATCAGGAGTATTATTGGGACCAAGACCTGTAGAAAGGAAGGAAAGAAGCCGGCCCGGGCAGAGGAAGGGGTTGGGCTGAGCTTGTAGTCACAACAAGGCCCCAGCCAGCCCCACGGGGAACTCTGGACTGAAGGTGCCCACAGAGCTGGCAGGGTGGGCAACGCGGGGAGGCCAGGCCCTGTGCCCTCCCACCAACCAGCTCCCAGATGGTGGCTGCCCCAGAAAGAGGGCATGACCTTGGGGGAGGCCACTCCGCCCAGCCAAGCGAGGTTCTGAAGAGCAGGCAGCGAGCAGGCTGTCTGCTGACCGTACTCCCAGCAACCGAGGAAATGGGTCCTTAGCCCCGAAGGCAGCTCTGGGTGCTGTGCAACGTCACCCACCCCATTTCTTTGTCAACATTTGCTGAGCATCAGCTGTGTGTTGGGCATTCGGCTCGGGACTGTGGGAATAGGACTAGAGATGAGACATATATATGTGGTGCTAGTCCTTGAGGATTTTCCGACATCCAGAATAAGAAATCTTCACTCCATGTCGAGAGTAAACCCAAAGCCTTTGATTTAAAAAGCACTAGGAGTCAGTTTGGTTTTGTTTGGCTTCAAAGCCCGTTTGTTTTCCCTTTCTCTGTTTTGGAGGGGAGCTTCAAGAGTTCCTTTAGGAAGGATACAGATCTGTGTCCCTCGGAGCTCATCTAGATGGCTTGAGTTTTTATTGAGATCAAAGAATCATGGAATTTTAGACTTCAAAGAGGCATCAGGGATTGTATGCTATAACCCGTCTCCCAGAGTTGGAGANACAAGAGAATTGAGGCACAGAGAGGCTAAGTCACTTGTCCAAGATCACCCAGCGAGCAAGTAGAAGAACCAGGATTTGAACCTGGCTCTGGAGTGTGTCTACTCAACCATGGTGCTGTTCCCCACTTCTCATCTGTTCTAGCTTCCCAGAATGACTCGAGATCTGAGGTCCTGTCCAGGTGAAAGAGAGTCCCCAGGGGAGAGAGACATCTGGAGCCAGAAAAGGCCCCTGTGAGGTGCTGATGTTCGCACACCAACAGACGGTGGGCCCCCAGGTTAGGAGGGATCTCCTCGATGTTGAACAACCCCGGTGACCTCTGTGAAGTGTCTCCCTCCAGCCCTAGGTCACCAGCTGCTGGGTCTGTCATGTCACCAGCAGCCCGGTCACAGCCCCTTTGCTGAAGCTCAGACAATCACGCCTTCCCCTCCCATCTTCTCCTTTTCCCTCTAAGTACTGTGGCGACTTTAAGAGGATAAAGGGTGTCAGAAGAGGGGATGATACATGAACTTTTGAATAATTCTGCTTGTACCAGTGCATAGGCCAGGCCACCATCAGCCCCTGGAGGCTGTCCCAGGAAGATTAATGATGATGTGAAATCAAACGGAAACACACCAAGGCCAAAGAGCAGTGACTCAAGCCCCCGATGAACATGCTCGGAAGGCCCGGCCTTGGCGCGCACGTCAAACAGCAGTCAGTGCTGTGAGACACATAGGAAAACTGGAGAGCAAGGGGTGGAGGGTGGTTGGCAGCGTCCATTCATGGAAAAGGCTTTATTCCTATCATCTCACACGAAATGGAAAGGCTTGCTGGGAAGAAACTGAGCACACAGCTTATCAAGCTGTTGACAGCCCTTGCTGAGTCGCTTCAGTCGTGTCCGACTCTGTGCAACCCCATAGACAGCAGCCCATCAGGCTTCCCCATCAGGCTTCCCCATCCCTGGGATCCTCCAGGCAAGAACACTGAAGTGGGTTGCCATTTCCTTCTCCAATGCATGAAAGTGAAAAGTGAAAGTGAAGTCGCTCAGTCGGGTCCGACTCTTCGCGACCCCATGGACTGAAGCCCACCGGGCTCCTCCGTCCATGGGATTTTCCAGGCAAGAGTACTGGAGTGGGGTGCCATCGCCCAGGACCCTTCATTCTGGGTTCTACAGAATTCTGTCAAAAACTAAATGGAGTCGCATTCAGACAGTCACTCCCTGGGATGGATACCCTGCTAAACTGACTCTGAGATGGAAATTAGTGCGCAGGAGGTTTATCAGGAGTATTATTGGGACCAAGACCTGTAGAAAGGAAGGAAAGAAGCCGGCCCGGGCAGAGGAAGGGGTTGGGCTGAGCTTGTAGTCACAACAAGGCCCCAGCCAGCCCCACGGGGAACTCTGGACTGAAGGTGCCCACAGAGCTGGCAGGGTGGGCAACGCGGGGAGGCCAGGCCCTGTGCCCTCCCACCAACCAGCTCCCAGATGGTGGCTGCCCCAGAAAGAGGGCATGACCTTGGGGGAGGCCACTCCGCCCAGCCAAGCGAGGTTCTGAAGAGCAGGCAGCGAGCAGGCTGTCTGCTGACCGTACTCCCAGCAACCGAGGAAATGGGTCCTTAGCCCCGAAGGCAGCTCTGGGTGCTGTGCAACGTCACCCACCCCATTTCTTTGTCAACATTTGCTGAGCATCAGCTGTGTGTTGGGCATTCGGCTCGGGACTGTGGGAATAGGACTAGAGATGAGACATATATATGTGGTGCTAGTCCTTGAGGATTTTCCCACATCCAGAATAAGAAATCTTCACTCCATGTCGAGAGTAAACCCAAAGCCTTTGATTTAAAAAGCACTAGGAGTCAGTTTGGTTTTGTTTGGCTTCAAAGCCCGTTTGTTTTCCCTTTCTCTGTTTTGGAGGGGAGCTTCAAGAGTTCCTTTAGGAAGGATACAGATCTGTGTCCCTCGGAGCTCATCTAGATGGCTTGAGTTTTTATTGAGATCAAAGAATCATGGAATTTTAGACTTCAAAGAGGCATCAGGGATTGTATGCTATAACCCGTCTCCCAGAGTTGGAGATGTCCCTCCTGCAACAGGTCTGACAGGTGGTAATTTGGCTTTACTTGCACACCTCCAAGGACAGAGAACTCAGTGCCTACGGAGGAGCCCCTTTCCATTGTTGGAGCTTCCACTGTTACTCACGACCTTCACCCATTGGTCCTACTCAGTGCCAGGCACCACAGTCCTTCAGGAATCAGAAGACACCTGCTCATTTTATTATCTCCTCCAGGTTAAACATGCTCACTTTGGCTGTACTCATAGGATTCTTTTAAGTATCTTCCTAGTATTTCTCTTGTGTCCTTTCCTCTATTACTCCTGGACTTAGTTCAGATCTTAGCCTTATGCTGTTGCCTCTAACAAGCTCTCAACTGCCCTCCCCAAAACCATGATATTAAAGGCCAGAATCATCTTTTTAAAACACAAACCTGGGACATCCCTGGTGGTCCAGTGGCTAAGAATCTGCCTGCCGATATAGAAGACACAGGTTCGACTCCTGCTCCGGGAAGATCACACATGCCTCGGAGCAACTGAGCCCACGCACCAGGGCTACTGAAGCCCATGCCCCCTCCAGCCTGCCCTCTGCGAGAGAAGCAGCCTCCGCAGTGAGAGGCCACACAGTCACCACTAGGGAAAGCCCGTGCAACAGCGGAGACTCCGTGCAGCCAAAAATAGATAAAACGACGAGAAAGAAACCCCCACACATCTGCTAGTCACTCTCCACCCCAGACCCTGGTCTCTAACAGCACAAGAGACCTTTCAAGGCGGGCTCCTGCCTGAGCTTTGGGCCTGAACTCCCACCACATCTAACGTGCACGCTATGCTCAAAACAGACTCCTGTCATCATTCACGTTGTCCCCTCTCCCTGCTCTGCCTGTTCTGTCTTCCTCGTGAACTCCTATTTAATCTCAACATCCAGCTTAAAGCTCAGCTCCTCCATGAAGGGCACGCGGAGTTGTTCCCTTCTCTGCTTCTGCAGACCTGCCCAGCCCTCTCCTTTACCGTTCACCACCTTGTTCAGCAATTACCTGTAATTACCAGAAATTATCTAATTACCAATTAGAATGTAAGCCTTTGAGGGCCAAGAGTTCCATGTTACTTTTGCCGTATGATAACTGCATGCATAAGTAAATAAACAAAAGAGTAAAACTGAAAGGATATAAAATGCTATTTCAGAACCTTCATTTGCATAATTCAGAACCTTCATTTGCATAATAACTCCCCTCTGAATTGTTGTGTTTCTCTTAAGATGTCTTAAGGACATCTTCACTCTTTGAGTGCACGTTTTTGAACCTGAGACCAGAAATTTGCATTTCTCCTGCGAAGTTCTATTTGCAGATTCGTTGCCTGCCATAGCAACGTCCTGTCTTAGTTCTGTTCTGTGTTATGGGAGCTGGTCCTGTCTCAGTCTCGTAATGTGTGCCACTCTTATACCAGAAAAGGGATACCTTGATGTCTTCGAATAAATTACTGACAAAATTGATGACTAGAATTGGGCCAACAGCTTAAAACTTTCCTCTAGCAGCTTCCTTCCAGATGCCAAGACAACAAGCTATAATACATCTGCTGTAAAAAGTTCAATCATCGCCTTATCTTGGTACCGTTGAAAAACTAGCCAAATCATACATTTTTCTTCATGTATGGTCTATCATTAAAGTTCAGTATTTGTTTTAAAGAGGAGGTTCTAATGTGATTCGGGAAGCAAATTAGGGACAATTTTCTTAGCTTTTTCCAAAAGCATATTTCAAAAATCTTATCTTTATTCTTGACCCCATGCTCGGTCCATACTGATAACCCGAGTCATATCTTGAACCAGTAAGGAAGAGAAAAAGATAATTCATTGGCGCACTCCTGGCTCCTTCCAAAGCCGGGTGCATCCCTCCTCCCCGGTTTCACGTTAACCTTCACAAGCTTTGTGTTTTGCTCTCACCTTTACTCTAAAAACATATGCCTTTGGGTATTTAATCCCTCCTGTAACAAAATGGCATGCCCCTTAATCCGTTCAGAGTATGTCTCTCACTCCAAGGCGGAAAACCTTGCTGTCTTCTAGCAGTGTAAAAGCGGGCTCCCTCTGGAAAGGTTCCGATTGCTCTTTCCGTTGTTGAGTGTATGCCAGGATCACTGTACTAGAGTGCATCTGTCAAATGGAAAAGCAAGGTTCATTCGTAAGATCTAAGAGTTGTATGGGGGAAAGTAGATAAGCTGTGCTCACTTTTCCAATTTCAGTGTTGGAACCACAGCTGATGCTCCATAAAAAGTGGCTGAGGAGCTAAAAATAGCATGGCCCCACTGGCTTAAAATAGGGACCCTCAACCCTATCCTAGGCCGTTTTAAAAAGTTTCTGGCTCATTCACAATAGGAGTCAAAAAATGTTACACTCAATGGGAGAAATCTGTGAGTGATGGTACGGAATATACAGAGGAATGAAATTTAGAGACTTCCAAATCCCACTGGAATGTACAAATTAAGAGACACGAAACTCATCCCCATCATGGGTCTCATGAATGTTTTTCATTGACCTTTTCACCATGATAGAGTTTTTAAATCCACAAAGAAAGTTAAAATGTCAAGACACTAATACATTTTCATGTGTATTTTGACTTTGAGTGAGTCAATCTAACCTTGTTTTTTATTTCCTAAAAAAGCAGTTGATCTATTTGAAGGTTATTGTTTAACATTCAGCCCCCAGAAATCATTCCCACCGAGGTAAAAATGAGATTAAAGCAATTATTCATTATATTAGAACATTTCAATAAAACTCAGTGCTAAATTCAGATGATGCCAATACCTTGCCAATACCAATCTTAGCTTGCCAATACTAATCTTCAAATTATATTCAACTTTTTCCAAATAAGCTGGTTAGGAATCTAAGAATGAGACAGTAACCCACTGCCTTGCTGAAAAATGCTAGATAATGTCCCTTCAGTGGTGAAACATTCATGAAGTCCGCAGCACAGTATTACTCATTCCTCACTTCTGACTCAAAGCTTCTGAACTAATCCTTCTTTAAATGTTGCTGCAAGGGGAGATATAAAGAGCACAGCTGTTTTAGCGCAACCTCACTCTTGTTTTGTTCAGTTATGAGCTGTTTGGCTTCACACGTTTGATCTTGTGCATTCTGGATGATATATTTGCATACATACAAGCATCTCTATATACATTAGAGATAGCCCTGCTATGACAGCTATGATTTAAAAATTCTCTATACAGCTACTCACAGAAATGTCCTTTACAGTAATCTATTATTTCCCACCTTGGAAATAGTTCATGCCATCAAAGTAAGATAAATTTCATATATGTCATAATACCCTTTATTTCAGGGTGTGACATTGCAGTTATGTATAAGAAAAAGTCGATGAAAAGTAAGTGTTTATATAGTTAATTTTACTTTGGGAAATAAAAAGGGAAAATGGATTTGCAAATGTCAGTGCTGTTAGGACATATCTCCCTGACAACAGTGAAAAAAGAAAGCTTCCTGTCAGTCCAGGTCAAAGGTATTCATTTCTGGCAAATGTTCCTAAACCACTCTGGTCTGCTAGGCTTGCACCCTCCTCTGAAGTTCAATGGAAACTGTCATTTCACTCATCTTGGCCCTTAACTATAGCCCATCTTATATTCCAGCATGGAATAGGAAGTCAACTGGGGATAGGCTTGAATCTCATCCTAGTCTTCCTCAACAAAAAGGAGAAACCTTCCACAAAAGGTTATTTTAAGGATTAATAAGCTGATGAATGCAAAGCATTCAGCCCAGGGCCAGGCACCCAGTAAGGAATATAAAGCCCATAGCTATTACTACGATTTAACTGTTATTGTGGATTATAAACTCGCTGAAACATTGAAAGGTGACGTGTCACGACATGTGCAGCTTACTTTCAAATGGTTCCAAGAAAGAAAAGAAGTGTTTTATTTGTAATCCCTAACCCTAATTCCATGGGTACACCACATTTCATGATGTACAGGAAACCTCACTGTCATAGACGGCTCACGAGTCGCGCTCTCCATCTGTCTGCTTTATCTACTGCTCCGTCCTCTCACCTCACCAGCTCTCCAGACCTATGACTCCATCCTCCAGCTCTTACAAACCTTCTGATGTGACTTCTGTTTTATAACTCATTTAGTTTCTCTTTCTTTCTGGCTTGTGGTAAAGCCTNAGGAAAGAAAAGAAGTGTTTTATTTGTAATCCCTAACCCTAATTCCATGGGTACACCACATTTCATGATGTACAGGAAACCTCACTGTCATAGACGGCTCCCCAGTCGCGCTCTCCATCTGTCTGCTTTATCTACTGCTCCATCCTCTCACCTCACCAGCTCTCCAGACCTATGACTCCATCCTCCAGCTCTTAAAAACCTTCTGATGTGACTTCTGTTTTATAACTCATTTAGTTTCTCTTTCTTTCTGGCTTGTGGTAAACCCGTTTTCATGATTTTGTCAATTCCTTAACTTTTTAAACTTAAAATGCAACCTTTTAATGTATATTTGTGGTAACATAGATAATTAAATCTATCCTGAAACATAGAGAGGAAAACAAATAAAGCTCGACCTCCTCTTCACTTCATGGATCCACTTCTCAAAACAACCGCTTTTCATAGTCTAGATGTACTCTCTCATTTTTCTATCCATATTCAAGTTCAGTTCAGTTCAGTCGCTCAGTCATGTCCGACNGAGAGGAAAACAAATAAAGCTCGACCTCCTCTTCACTTCATGGATCCACTTCTCAAAACAACCGCTTTTCATAGTCTAGATGTACTCTCTCATTTTTCTATCCATATTCAAGTTCAGTTCAGTTCAGTCGCTCAGTCATGTCCGACTCTTTGTGGCCCTGTGGACTGCAGGCCTCCCTGTCCATCACCAGCTCCCGGAGTTTACCCAAACTCGTGTCCATTGAGTCAGTGACACCATCCAACCATCTCATCCTCTGTTGTCCCCTTCTCCTCCCACCTTCAATCTTTCCCAGCATCAGGGCCTTTTCAAATGAGTCAGCTCTTCGCATCAGGTGGCCAAAGTATTGGAGTTTCACTTTCAGCATCAGTCCTTCCAATGAATATTCAGGACTGATTTCCATATTCAAAGATAGGTACATTTGTATCTTTTTTCTTATCTTATTACATCGGCTTGAACTTCTATAATGATGTAAATTACCATTACTATAATGACGTAATAACCTTAAATTATTTCTGACTTTCCCCCTTTCCAGTCATATTCCCATTTTAAATAATGTTTCTTTTTATAGCCTCTGCCAAAATAAAGTCTTATTAGTGATTTCTCTACAGGTAAGAGAAATCGACCAATTAGACTATTAACTCCTTAAAGCAAGAACTACTTCTTACACTTTGCATTTCCTTTCGGACTTTTTCATTCACTTGCTGTCACCACTTGTTCAGTAAAAGGACTAAATAAAAGTTACCTTTATCTGGAAGTGAAGTCAGTTTTGCTCCAGATTAGCTCTGATATACTAGAGGTGCGCCATGCCTGCTCTGCAAAATGCTGTTGGAGGCTGAAAACTGAAACTTAATAGCTTCTAGTAGAACATACTTCAAGCGAGTTTTGTCATTTTAGCCCTGCCCTGACTAACAATTAGGTGACCACATGCAATAATATGCCTAAATAAAGGTGTCAAATGAAAAGCTAATAAGACCTGCTAACTCATTTTATTCACTTTTTTGTAAAATCCAATAAAACCTATTGACATACCCATTTCTAGGCCTGGAGTTGAGATTAGCAGAAAAGATGATTGATGAAAGTAGGACATCTCTATAGTAACCACAGTGCATCCACAACAGTGTATTTTCCCTGCAAAGTCAGACAGTGAGGGGACCACACGGCATAATATCCAGTCTGTTCAACAATAGGAATATGGTCTTCCTCAGGAGAAAACTGCACCCATAGTCATAAAATCCCTGCATTTTGCTGTAAGCAGTTTGAGCGGATGGAGTCATTGAACTTTTTGTTACTGAGGCAGAGAGTACGTTCTGGAGTAAATTTTATCACATTGAATTATATCTTAAAAAGGCTGCTATAAAAAATCCTAAGTCAATGTATCTTGCTATCATTTTTGTTCTTGTGGTAATGATGTCTTTTCAATTATTAGACTTGTGTATGAGAAAATTCGTACTCTTAGAAAACCACTGAAGTTTGTCAAATTAAAATGCAAAGAAAAAACTGATCTTTTAAGTGGTTAATGATTAATTCTGGGTTTTTTAAGGTGGAAGAAATGCGCTTGCTCTTTGACGGTGATTAGCTTCATGGTAAGGTGATGCTGTGTAACATAACTGAGACACGGAATTCCAACCTTAATTTGCACATCTTCTGTCCTCTGGATCCTGTGCTCAAAAAGAAATGACAGCCTATACCAGGCAGAGCTCACAGTGCTGACCAGAAGACTCTCCATGTTAGAAAGGAAACTGATTTCTTTGATCTGAGCTTAGTTTTAAAGTAATCGCATTGTCTGCAGAATTCAATTCTCTACTAGATTATCTCAGCCTATTTTCAAAGTTGCCCCCCTAACAGCGTTTCTCCACCTATTTTTCATTATTACCCCTCTATAAACCTTTTTAGACAATTTTCCCCCTAATTGCCCCCTCTCTCATGAATTTTAAGTCAGCATGGTGGTACAGAGGTTAAAAGCATCTGCCTGTAATGCAGGAGACCTGGGTTCGATCCCTGGGTCGGGAAGATCCCCTGGAGAAGGAAATGGCAATCCACTCCAGTATTCTTGCTTGGAGAATCCCATGGATGGAGGAACTTGGTGGGCTACAGTCCGCGGGTCGCAAAGAGTCAGACACGACTGAGCGACTTCACTTTTCACTTTCACTTTTTACACTTATATTGTATATCTCTATACGTAACATAATCTATGCTTTATCCATAAAAAGGGTAGGTTTTTCACCAACAAAATCAATTTTTACTCCTTTGGGGTGCTATCATCCCTGTTGAGAATGCATGAAGTAAAGTCAAATTCGCTCAGCCGTGTCCAGCTCTTTGCGACCCCATGGAATACACAGTCTGTGGAATTCTCCATGCCAGAATACTGGAGTGGGTTTCCCTTTTCCAGTGGATCTTCCTGACCCAGGAATTGAACCAGGGTCTCCTGCATTGCAGGTGGATTCTTTACCAACTGAGCCATCATGGAAACCTTTGAACATGCCTATGGGTTTCCCTGGTGGCTCAGAGGTTAAAGCGTCTGCCTGCAATGCGGGAAACCTGGGTTCGATCCCTGGGTCGGGAAGATCCCCTGGAGAAGGAAATGGCTACCCACTCCAGTATTCTTGCCTGAAGAATCCCATGGACAGAGGAGCTTGGTAGGCTACAGTCCACGGGGTCACAAAGAGTCAGACATGACTGAGTGACTTCGCTTTCACAAATTTAAGTAGACAAAATTTAATTTAAATAGATTAAACTTAAGAAAAATTTGGAAAAATATATAAATATTTTTAGATATGGTAAGCTTGGATAAAACACCAAGCAGACTTCAAAATTATTTTTTTCTGAGAATATTCATTGACCTCAGCATTTGTTCATGCTATTAACTGGGGGAAAAGCAACATACAAAATTATATAAAGACAGTTTATAAATTTTTAAAATATATAGATATACATGTATACAAATGATTGGAAAATACTCATTAAAATGTTAAAAGCTCCCCTTGGAGTGAAAGATTGTAGATGAGTGGATTTCTGTCTCAACCTTAAACATGTATTTCCAAGTTTTCTATTGTGAGTTTGCATCACTATTATAGTTGAGGAAAATGGTTATCAACAAAATATTTATTGGAATTAGCTCATACCAGGGGAAAATGGAATCATGTGTATTTTATGATACTTGAAGTAATGTATTCCTGTAGCCTTTGGGGAAAGGTCTCGGTTTTTTGTTTACATGTCATAAATAATGGTACACAATTTCCAGTCCTTTATCTCCTTAGTATTTTCAATGCTTCCTCAGCAAAAGCATTGACCCTTAACAAATGAAAAATTGACAATGACCTAGGTCTTTAGAAACTATCCTTCTGTAGAATAAACTTTAATGTATTTCAAGGCTACAGGGGAATCATTCAGCAAGCAAACGTTTGCTGATGAGCTTTTAAAGAGAGTGAATTCCTAAGCAACGGCAAGCCATTATGCACTCGATTTCAACAGAGCCTATTTAAAATGACTCAGATCTGAATATCAGCAACTCTGGAGCTACCGAAGGAAAGAAACTTCAAATATCATTTGAGTAACACAGTTCACAGAGTGCTCTTACTTGATGCTCCCAACAACCCTGAGTGTCACTTGATTTTTATTTGTGGGCACACACGGGGCAAAAGAAAGAGCTGATACTCCACCCCAAGACTTTGGCTTCGAGTTCTGCATTCTCTCCTTCTTTGGACCATTCTTCTTTTCTAAATAAAATCAGTGAGTACTTTAATAAGCATGAGTAAGGTCACTAAAGCAATTAAACAGGACTGACAGTCTTACCAAGAATGGTTTGCTATCTGTCTAGTTCAGTCACTCAGCCATGTCCGACTCTTTGCGACCCCATGGACTGCAGCACACCAGGCCTCCCTGTCCATCACCAACTCTCGGAGCTTACTCAAACCCATGTCCATTGAGTTGGTGATACCATCCAACCATCTCATCCTCTGTCATCCCCTTCTCCTCCCACCTTCAATCTTTCCCAGCATCAGGGCCTTTTCAAATGAGTCCATTCTTCGCATCAGGTGGCCAAAGTATTGGAGTTTCAGCTTCAGCATCAGTCCTTCCAGTGAATGCTCAGGACTGATTTCCTTTAGGATGGACTGGTTGTATCTCTTTGCTGTGCAAGGGACTCAACTAACCAGGACATACAACCTCACCAACACCAGTTTGCTGTAGAGCAGAGTTTAAATATACCCCCACTCACTCCCACACTCCTGTGGCCCTGCAGAAAGAGCCACTGGCGGCCCAGGGCTGGCCTGCAGCCCTGCAGGAAGGCTCCGCCCAGACCGCCATCACCAGGTTCTGCCTCAAAGCCTGGGTCCTCTCCTCGGGTACTTGCAGGATTTAGAAGAAGGAGCAAAGAGTGAAGGGATGAGACCACAGCGTTTCAGACGGCCAGGCAGGGAGCCTGCACCGTGGTGGACTCTCTAACCACTCTCAGCACCAGGCGTTCAGCAGGGGTCGTGCTACAGCGCACGCTGCTCGTCTGGGCAACTCCAGGTCAGCCCGCTCACCCACCCCGGCTGCATACATTCAGAACACCAGCCCAAACACCAAACACCCCAGACTACACCTCTGCAGGACGGAGCCACTCAGTCTATATTGGAATGGAAAAGCAGCTTACATGTTAAAAATATGTAGGACTTCCCTGCTGAGCCAACGGTTAAGAGTCCTCCCACCAACTCAGGAGACGAGGGTTCGATTCCTGGTTGGGGAAGATTCCACCTGCTGGGGGGCACCTCACCCCGTGAGCCACAACTGAAGGAGGAAACAGACAGAGCTGGACTCCGTCGTAGGCCAGGCTGCGAACACTGGGCTCCACGCATGGTCACCCTCCCAGGGGACTCTGAACTTTCTGCCCGGGGTCTACAGAAGCGGCACACCCATGGAAAACCAGACCCCCAATAAAAGAGCCTCAGGACTTGGACTTGGACTTGGACTCTCCACCACCTAAAAGAATATGCTAATTATCTCTGTAACCAAACAAAGTGGTAAATTCCATTATGTTTATTGGGATATGACCATAAGCCTATTGATAAATATCCACTTTTTATCTAGGCTTGTGACACATGAATCATGGGTTAGCTTTGANAGCCAATTAGAGTTCTGATAGGGACTGGACTGAGTCAGAGATAAATTTGGGAAGTATTGCTTTCTTAATGACATTAAGTTTTCCAATGGACTTCCCTGGCTGTCCGGCAGTTAAGACTCTGCTTTCCATTGCAGGGACACGGGTTTGATCCCTGGCCGGGGAACTAAGACCCCACGTGCTCACATGCCAAAAGGTAACTAATGCCTGCACATCTCAGTTACTCAGCCCATGTGCTGAGGACCACACTCCTCAACAAGAGAGCCCCGCTGTGCTGCAACCGGAGAAAGCCTGGGCACCGAAACAAATATGCTTTGAATATGTTTCAAAATGCCCTTGTTAAATGTATCCCTAAGTATTCCATTCTATTTGATGCTACTGTAAATGGCACTGTTTTTCAATTTCCTTTTTGGACAGTTCATTGCAAGTATATGTAAATACTCTTGAGCTTGGCGTCATCTGATAGATCCTGTATTCTGCAACATTCCTAAACTCTTTTATTAGTTCTGACCATGATTTAGTGGATTCTGCAGGATTTTCTATGTACAAGATGTCATCTGCAAATAGTTGTATTTATTTATTCACAATATGTCTTTTACTTCATGCTCTCATTCCTGTTGTTCCTGACTTTTCTTGCCTCTGATATTTTTCACTGGGCTTATCATTACCAGACACACTGTTTCCCTGTTCATAACTGCCCTTTCTGGCATATGAGCTCTCAGAAAGCAGGTGCTTCCTCCTTTCTGTTCACTGCCTTCCCAGATCTTCTAGAACAGAGCCTGGCACATAGTGGGTCCTGAACAAACGTTTACCTTCTCTGTTAGCTTTCGGGGTGAGTCCTCCAAAGGGACCTGATATCCTGACCTCAGCCTGTTCTCGAGGCCCAGAGCTCCCTGGAGTTAAGGCCACAGCTGAACGGGAGCAGGTCAGGGCAGCTGGGGCCACGGTTCCAGGATGGGCACCCTTTCCAGGGTCAGTACAGGCAGTACTGAACAGCAGAGTTCCTTTCCTTCTGTAACTGTTCCTAGCAAATCAGCTTGCATCTCAAGCTCCAAGATGGGGGTCTACAGGATCCTCGACTGCTTGCCTGACTGTAGGGGCCGCGTCACTGACAGCCGAGGGCACAGGGGCCTCTTGTGGCTGCAGAGCAGTGCTGGGAGCCTGAGGGGCCTTTTGGATGCTACCCCGTGGAGGTGAGAGTCTCCAGGATGAAGACTCATTCAAGAGGTGCTACAGCCGCTGCTCTGGACAAATTCCACGTATACCTGAACGCATGCCTCCCTATCACATTTCCTGCCAATAACCTCTTGCTGGCCAGCGTTTCTGTAGCTTCTCTGGAACCATCCTTTATTAGGATTAACAAAAGATGATCAATCAGAGCCATGGAGAGTTGAGAGAAGCAGGTTTCTGTAAAAAGAGGAAGCGCTAGTCTGGAGCCAAGAGTGAGTGCTTTGGGCTCCAGGATGCCAAGTGAGGCCTCAGATCCAAGTAAGCAGCCAGCAGCGACCCAGGAAGACGGCCCGGGGGTGAAGCTGTATCCCTCCCCCCACCCAAGTCAAGGCAACAGAGGGGGAAGGGGTAAGAGCAGGCCTTTGGACTCTGCTTCATTTATTAAAAGAAAACAAGTCATTTCAGGTAACATGACAAAGTGAAGTCAAGATTATGAGGCAAAAACAAGACATGTGAAGACATTTAAAGTGTATAAAGAATTATTCTCTTGGACGTCTTCCCAGGTGGTCCTGGGATCGATCCCTATTGAGGGAACTAGATTCCACCCACTGCAGCTAAGACCCAGCACAGCCAAATATTAAAAAAAAAAAAAAAAAAATCTCCAAAGGTTGTCCCTACGCTTTGGCTTTATTTGACCTAGAATAAGTTCAGGAAAAGTAAGTGTAATTTTCCATGTAAAATGTAAGAAAAAAAGAAGGAAAGGGAACCCCCTAAGAGTTCCTAAGGAAATGGAGGAAAACAAGCAATGGTTGGATCCAGATGATGAGGTCTTTCATAAGGTAGTTTTTACATGTTGATGGGTTTTGTCTATTTTAACCATACTTTGGCACAGGCAAAGGGAAGCCTGGCATGCTGCAGTCATGGGGTCTCAAAGAGTCGGACAAGACTGAGTGACTGAACTGAACTAAGAAATCTGTATGCAGGTCAAGAAGCAACAGTTAGAACTGGATGTGGAACCACAGACTGGCTCCAAATCGGGAAAGGAGTACATCAAGGCTGTTTATTCTCACTCTGTTTATTTAACTTATATGCAGAGCACATCATGGGAAATGCTGGACTGGATGAAGCACAAGCTGGAATCAAGATTGCCAGGAGAAATATCAATAATCTCAGATACACAGATGACACCACGCTTACAGCAAAAAGCAAAGAAGAACTAAAGAGCCTCTTGATGAAAGTGGAAGAGGAGAGTGAAAAAGTTGGCTTAAAGCTCAACATTCAGAAAACAAAGATCATGGCCTCCAGTCCCATCACTTCATGGGAAATAGATGGGGAAACAACGACAGACTTTATTTTCTTGGGCTCCAAAACCACTGCAGATGGTAACTGCAGCCATGAAATTAAAAGACATTTGCTCCTTGGAAGAAAAACTATGACCAACCTAGACAGCATATTAAAGAGCAGAGACATTGCTTTGCCAACAAAACTCCATCTAGTCAAAGCTATGGTTTTCTCCACAGTTGTGTATGGATGTGAGAGTTGGACTAGAAAGAAAGCTGAGTGCCAAAGATTTGATGCTTCTGAACTGTGGTGTTGGAGCAGACTCGAGAGTCCCTTGCACTGCAAGGAGATCCAACCAGTCCATCCTAAAGGAAATCAGTCCTGAATATTCATTGGAAGGACTGATGCTAAAGCTGAAACTCCAATACTTTGGCCACCTGATGTGAAGAACCAACTCATTGGAAAAGACCCTGAGGCTGGGAAAGATTGAAAGTGGGAGGACAAGGGGACGGCAGAGGATGAGATGGTTGGATGGCCTCACTGACTCAATGGACGTGAGTCTGAATAAGCTCTGCGAGTTGATGATGACAGGGAGGCCTGATGTGTTGCAGTTCATGGGGTTGCAAAGAGTCAGACATGACTGAGCCACTGAACTGAACAGGCAATTGAATTATAAAGTACAATGGGATTTCAAAATCTTGAAAATGAAAATTTCTTGTAAGCTATTACGTTTAAAATGTCAGGCTTAAATTTTATAAGAAGAGAAGAGACCTAAAAACAATAATCAATGCATGGAGTTCTTGATAGGGATCATGCACTGCACATTTAGTTCTTCAGCAACTCTCAGAGGCAGCTACGACTATTAACCCATTTTCCAGAAAAGCAGTTTGAGGCGAGTGATGTTATGAGCAAACTTTCCAAGGCTTTATAATCAGTCACACTTCCCACAGTAAAGAATCTGCCTACAATGTAGGATCTGTAGCAAACGCAGTTTCAATCCCTGGGTCGGGAAGATCCCCTGGAGAAGGAAATGCCAACTCACTCCAGAATTCTTGCTTGGGAAATCCCATGGACAGAGAAGACTAGGGTTTTCTCTAGTCTTCTAGAAGACTAGAAGTTCATGAGGTCACAAAGAGTCTGACACAGCTGAGCAACTAACACTTAGAATCAGTCTGGCAGGGCCTAAATTTGGGCTTAGTCATCTAATTTCAGAGTCTGGGTGATTGCTACAATGATTTTCTATGCCCTTATAGTTTACAATAAGGATTCTCCTCCGTCTAAAAACTCTTGGTGTGTTCAGTTCAGTTCAGTTCAGATCAGTCGCTCAGTTGTGTCCGACTCTGTGACGCCCTGAACCACAGCACACCAGGCCGCCCTGTCCATCACCAACTCCCAGAGTTTACTCAAACTCATATCCATGGAGTCAGTGATGCCATCCAACCATCTCATCCTCTGTCATCCCCTTCTCCTCCTACCTTCCATTTTCCCCAACATCAGGGTCTTTTCAAATGAGTCAGCTCTTAGCACGAGGTGGCCAAAGTATTGGAGTTTCAGCTTTAGCATCAGTCCTTCCAATGAATACCCAGGACTGATATCCTTTAGAATGGACTGGTTGGATCTCCTTGCAGGGACTCTCAAGTCTCCTCCAACACCACAGTTCAAAAGCATCAATTCTTC
>SJYW01012140.1:181527-218626 GCA_006410735.1 Raphicerus campestris | reverse complement strand
GCTCCCTGCTCCCCCCCCTCCGCCCCGCCACGCCAGGCCACTCCCTCGGGTGGCCCTTGGCTGGTCCTGTTTGACTTCCTCGGGGGGACGTCCAGAAGGCCCGCTGCTCGGCTAAGCTCTGTGCCAGGAAGGCTGGCTCCTAGCACTGTGGCGAGGCTGTGAGGTGGGCCAGCGGGTCTGCAGAGAAGTCCCCAGTGACCTTTGCACCCTGGCCAAGTTGGGGCGTTGTGGCCACCACTCGGCAGGGCCAAACCCTGTTTGGGTCTCATTCAGGAATGGACTAGATGTGCGAGTGGAAGGGGAGGGAGGGAAGCACGGACACCCTCACTTCCCTGTCTTGGTGACTGTTGGGACTCGATTTGGACAGAGTTCTAGCAGTCTCACTGATGTGCATAGCAACCGCTTGCTTTGCTGATAATGAAGCATCCCGTTCTCTGCTTATGAGGACACTCGCCCCCTTTGCTGTAACCACTCTGTAATGGCCATTTACCAGCAAATGGTAAGTGAGCTCCATAAGGCAAGACGCTTGCCTTTGTCCAGGCTCTACACTCCCAGGCTCACCAGCATGCCTGGCACATATTCAGGTATCTGCTGAGTAGATGATCAAGAAAGTGAAGGAGAAAGGGACCGTATGAGCAGAGCTAGTCAACACACCTGCTTGCTGAGACCCCGTTTTCCTCTCCAAAATTCCTAATCCGTCACAGTGTGGTAGGATTCCATGACTCATGCATGGAAACAGCAGGTCATTTGTGGTTGAGGCTTCAGTTATTGGTATAAGACTCACTCCCTTTTCCTCTGTGTGCAGTTGACATGGTGCCTTTATTTGTATTTTTTATTTTTGTCTTAACCTGGATCCCATAGTTTGAGTAAGAAATAAACCTTTGTTATTTGAAGCCATGAAGGCTTGGAGGTCATTTGTTATTTCAGCAAAGCCTAGCCTATCCTGACTACTAGATATTCAGCTCACACTAGTTTGTCAGGGACCTATGTACTGAAGACACTCAGCCAATGATCTTCTACAACATCTCAAAAAAACCTTCTGCGATGACAGAGGTGTTCTGTCTACTCCATCCAGTACAACAGACTCTGGCCACATGAGACGCTAACTCAAGGGCTTAACTTGAAATGTGGCCCCCGTGACTGAGACTCTGAGTTTTCAGTTTTAACTAATGTAAACATAGCAGGTAGTTACGGAACTGGAGAGCACAGCTCTAGAATGTACCGTGGTAGCAATGCTGAAGCCCCTCATTCCATCTGACCCCGTGCAGCCGTGGTGGACAGTTCCACGCCTATAAACCCACATCAAGGATGTTAACCCAACCCTCTGGTCTGCCTTCTGGAGACGGTCAAGGACACGCAGCTGTGCACAAAGCCACGATGGCGAGGCGATGCTGCCAGAGGAGTCTCCAAGCCTTCGGGAGGGTGGGATTCAGCGAGGAAGCGCGCCAGCGTCCGTGTCCTCCTGGGGAAAAATCTGAGACGTGTGTGACATGGGCTTGACATGGTTCCTTGGAGAGATGCCGAAGAGAGACCTGCAGAAATGAAGCGGCTCTTCACACCCCTTTCCTGGGCTTTCTCACTTTGCCTCCCTCCTCCCTGAATTCTGCTCTCTGGGGTCACCTGCCCCCCATTCCTGCTTCAGAGTGCTTGCACCAAGAATCCAAAACGAAGAAGGGTTCTCCTTCTCCAAGCACTTCACGAGGAAAGCCACTGTCAATCCGTTTGAAAAATCTGTTAAACTCTGCCTAACTGTCCAATGAAGGCTTTTCTCACCGCATTTCTGAGCTTGACTCTGGGACAGGGGAGGGTACTGGGGGCTGGCTACCAAAGGCAGCCCCCTGAAGAGGACTCACAGAGTTCTGTGAGTCCCAAGAGACTGCACCACCTGCCTTTGGCTTTAAAATGCAAACGAAAGACAGCGCATCCTTATTAAAGGTCATCCACAAAGCAGATCTTAGTTTTTGTCAGCTTTGGGGAAAAGAGACAATTCAATCTCAATGTAACATTTAGAGGCAGAGATCAACATGTCAAAGCTTCAGATTGCATTTCTCCCAGCCTGAAATTTAAAAAAAAAAAAAAAAGGTAACCTAACGATGCCACCTGCATTCAGGCAGCTCTCCCAGGCCCCTGCTGGAGGGGGCTGTCCCTTGAATCCATAGACTAATTTCCCATTTAACAGTGCAATCTCTCTCCGTTAGCAAGCCTCGGCTCTAAGGGAGAGCAATTTGTGGTGAGAAAGAAGGTCTGTACAAGCGGCTGATTCTATGGAAAAGCCCCAGTCAGGAAAAGCTCTCACGAATATAATTACTACCCAGTTCATCTGTATTCTTTAAGGGCCCATGACATCCTGCCTGCAGCCACTAGTGTATACAAGCTTACGTCCTTGTTAAAGGAAGCTCAGTTGTTGAGGGCCCACCATGGCCAGACTCTGTACTTGGTTTATCCAAGTACAGAGAGAAGGGGCTTTAATCTGAGAGAAGGGGATTATAGCAACCATTTTGTACCTGAGGACTGAGGTCCAGAAATTATATGGCAGGTGGGATTCAGACCTAACTCAACTTGATCCCAGATTTCCCATGTTGTCTCACTTTTATGCAATATTCAGGACGCATGCTAAGTTGCTCAGTCGTGTCCGACTCTGCGAACCTTTGGACTGCAGCCTGCCAGGCTCCTCTGTCTGTGGATTCTCCAGGCAAGAATACTGGGGGGTTGCCATGCCCTTCTCCAGGGGATCTTCCCGACCTAGGGACTGAACCCATGTCTCTTGCAGCTCCTGCATTGCGGGCGGAGTCCTTACCACTGACCCCCTGTGGGGGCCCCTAACATTTAGGTGAGTGGCACTCCTATCACTCTTGGAACAAAATGGGAAAGCCCAAGAATGGCAGTAACTAGACGGACTTCCAGGTTCTGCAGAAGGACTTGGGAAGAGGCGCGTGAGGGGGGAACAGACACTGAGTCAGGAGCTGAGCTGACCTGGACGCTCCTTCCCTCGGGGCCTCGTTTCTTCTGTAAAATGAAATGGCTTGATGGAGTCATCGCTATGGTTTCCAATACAGCTCAGTATTTCCACCCATCCGGTCAGGCAGTCCTGGAGACTGCCAACATCAACCTTCTTGAAAACTCACCGCAAGTTAGATTTTGTTTAGTTCAGCTGCTTTTAGACTAATAAGGTTCAGACTCAGTGTTGAGGGTGATATAGTCACAACCAGCCCAAATCAGGTGAGAATTGTATGGCTTCACTGAAGAAATGATTGTTTTTTCTTAACAAACATTTAACTTTAGTTTTAGATTTAGAGGAAATTTACAACGATGGTACAGAGAGTTCCCTATGCCCGGCACCCAATCCCCCTATTATTGGCACACTGTGTTAGTGGGTTGGCCGAAAAGTTCCTTCATGTCTTCCACAGCATCTCATGGAAAAACCCAAGGGAACTTTTTGGCCAACCCAATATTATGGTACATTTGTCATGACCCATGAACCCATAATGATTCAATACTGTTAACTAAACTCCATGCTTTATTTTTATTTTCTTATTTCTAGTTATACCCTTTCTGGGATCCTAGGCAGGATACCTCATTTCCTTTAGCATCTGTGTTTCCATAGCCTCCTCTGGACTCTGACAATTTATCTCATTTTCTTGTTTTTGATGACTGTGACAGTTTGGAGGAATATCGATCAGATACTCTGTAGAATAGGCCTCGGTTTGGGTTTGGCTGGTGTCACGGTTAGACTGTGGTTATCCGCTTGGGGGAGGAAGACCACAGAAATAAAACACTCATCTCATCACAGCATCTCAGGGCTGCACGCTCATCTCATCACAGCGTCTCAAGGCTGCTTTCTCCAACATCAATTATCACTGTTGACGTGAACCTGATCCCACGGCCGAGGCAGTGTTTGCCGTGCTCATCTGAAGAAAGGTTATTTCCCTCCTTCCATACTCCTCTCTTTGGAAGGAGGCACGAGGTGCAGCCAGCGTGTGCTCCGCTTCCTTATTAGGGGAGCAGGTATTTTTGTAACGTGCAACCATGCTGGCAATTTCTACCAGGGAACAAATTCAGAGCCACACCTTATTGCCTCCCCAGAACAACTGAGCCGAGATGTGGCTGAAAGACAGTCCCTGTATCCAGCCTTTCAGAGGAGCGTCCCCTAACAAGATGGGTAAACTGCTCCATCAAAGTGGTACCCACAGGGCACCTTGCATAAAAGCAACAGCCCAGTAGAGGCTCTATTCCTGTTTCTGTCTACACAGGGCTGGTTTACTGCTCTTGACAGTCTGTCTCTTACCTACAAGTCTAAGGTAGCAAAGCATTCCATATGCACAGCTCCCGGGTGGTGCTAGTGGTAAAGAACCTGCCTCCCAGTGCAGGAGACATAAGAGACCTGGGTTCGATCCCTGGGTCGGGAAGATCCTCTGGAGAAGGAATGGCAACCCACTCCAGTATTCGTGCCTGGAGAGTCCCAAGGACAGAAGCAACTTCAGTCCCACAACTGAAGCAACTTAGCACTCAGTAATCAGTAAGAAAAAAAAGGTACAATTTATTTTTTCAAATGAGCGAAGGAGATGGACAATAAATTCACACAGGAACTACCCTGGTGGCCCAGTGGCTAAGACTCCACGCTCCCAAAGCAGGACCCAGGTTCCATCCCTGGTCAGGGCCCAGAGCCTGCATGGCCCACAAACATGCCTCCCCTAAAGATCCCGCCTGCCGCAGGAAAGGCCTGGTGCAGCCAAATGAATAGACAAAATACGGAAAGCATATGATGAAAATAAAGCCGAAACTGGTGTCAAAAGCAAATTCACAAAAGAGACGCCAAGGATAATAAATTACATATATACGGGCCAAATGACAGAGTCTAAGGTGGGCATGGGCGTGGAGTACTCTCACCTCCTGCTTCATGACTTCTGGGTATTAAGCGAAGCATGTTGTGCAATCACTTTTGAAGAGCAATAAAATAATTTCCAAGTAATAACACTCAAATATCAATATGTGTGGCGTGTTTTCTAACCTGATACTGGCTATAAAACCTACAATTTGCTTTAGACTGTCTTTCACTTAACTGTGTTTTGTAGGGAAGGACAGTCCACAGGCTTTGAGAACAGATGCCTGACGTTGTGAAACATGATGTGACTATTTATTTGCATCTTTTAATTGGTAATCAGGAATGCAAGGTCACTTCACCTTATATGCTTATAATAAGAAATCACAGATATTTTTCTCTGATAGGTTTACAAATTCATCAGTTAAGGCTCTGACAGAGGAAGACTACTGTACACTAGGCAACTTTAGTCCTACCTGCCATTAACTGGGGGGAAAAAGCAGTTGTGCCATTTCTGAGGAAGCATTATTATTCTGCATACTCTTGTTTTGGTTATATTACGTTAAGTATGTATGTAGACATCCTTCCAGATGGAGAAGGTGTTAAACTAAGACCATTTTGATGGTCCAAAGGAATCAAATCTGTCATTTCTATTTAACTTGTATTAAGGACAAGAAAAATTAAGAATAATTGTATACAAAACAAGTATAAATTTATGTTCCTGAAAACATGGTCCCTAAATGAACGCACTGATATTTGGAGACATCTAAATAAGAGAAAAATGATGTGATATTAAAATTCAACCTGTCACGATGGAGTACTAAGCATGTGATCTGAGCTTGCGCTTTATAAAACGTTGCAGCAGAAAGAAGTGCACTTGAGCTCTTGGCCAGGCAAGGGCAACACTCCTTCTGCATTATCCCCAGAGAGAGGGCTGAAGATTAATGCAGACAGAGCAAGAGGAATCAGTGCCCACCTATTTTAAGGTGTGATTCTTTGTGCAGAAAAGATGCACACGGAAGCGCTATGCATTTGTTTGTCTGACAAAGGCTAGAGCCGTGGTCAGAAGCCTTGACCTGTGAGGGATTGAATTAGCTTTGACAGTATTGTTCTGGGCCTCTGAATACCTTCGAGTCTGCTTTTCGGTGATTAGCTGAAGAAAGTACGTTTGCACACATAATGAACCCTCTTCCATCATCAAGTTTCTATTTAACGGTCAGGGTTGAGCAGCCAAAATAACTTGAGAAGCTACTGAGAGTGTGAGGCAACTACGATTATTGAGGCTTAAGGGAGGCGTGCGACTTAAGCCATCACGGACATAGCCAGACCTGCTGAAGCGTTCCTTCAGGAAAGCCTATTGGAAAATAGCTTGAGGTTTTTTGGATCTGGTGTTGACTCCATTTGGAACATTTTAAATCATTTGGATGCTATTTTTGAACAAAAATTTTCTCGCATAGAAAGAATCAAGATGAAAGAAAGGAGTTCTAAAATTATTTTACCGATTCCAAACCTCAAACAACAATGGAATATTTTATTGGAGGTCCACATTGCCCAATTTGGTTACAAACTTCCCACTACAGTGGACTGCCAGGCTGAAAAACCACCAGGGTAGGGATGGAAATTTTTTTCATCTGGCAGAGACTAAATACAAAATAACACTCTGTAACTTGTCTAAATCAGATCTTCAGTATCTCTGAAGTTCTGATTCATCATCAGAGCCCAGCCCAAGACAAAAACTCACTAATTGCTGGGCAGTTTATGCTGGAGAACAGCCTCCTCAGATGTACATTCCATATAGTCAAATATTCCAGTGATTCATTTTCCAATTTCTTGCACCAACTCCTGCCAGAAAATGGTCTTAATGTCCCACCAAGCTTATGGGGTTTCTGTTGGTATATCTAATAATGTGGAAAATACTCTCGCTATTAGGATTAAACACACACACACACACACACACACCCACACACACACACACAAAGACGGATATTCTGTGGCTCAGATCATGAACTCCTTATTGCCAAATTTAGATTTAAATTGAAGAAAGTAGGGAAAACCACTAGACCATTCAGGTATGACCTAAATCATATCCCTTATGATTATACAGTGGAAGTGAGAAATAGATTTAAGAGCCTAGATCTGATAGACAGAGTGCCTGATGAACTATGGAATGAGGTTCGTGACATTGTACAGGAGACAGGGATCAANGACAGTTCCCAAACTTCAGTTATCAGCATATCATATCAGAAACTGTCACCACAGGATATATTATATTATACATATTAGGTTATATATCCTCAGTCGCTCAGTCACGTCCAACCCTTTACTATGGACTGTAGCCTGCCAGGCTCCTCTGTCCATGGGATTCTCCAAGCAAGAACCCTGGATTGGGTTTCTATTTCCTACTCCAGGATTCTATTTAGATTAAACCATATAAAGCTACCAAAATCTGGACATGATCTACAAAATCAGAGATTTCATATGGTTCTATCTAATATTTTTTACCGAATGTTGTTCTAACTGTGAATCCTTAAATTTTTTCTAGCAGTTATGCTCTTTGGTATTTACCCAAATGAGCTGAAAACTTCTGTCCACACAGACACCTGCACAGNTTATGCTCTTTGGTATTTACCCAAATGAGCTGAAAACTTCTGTCCACACAGACACCTGCGCAGATGTTTATAGCAGCTTTATTCATAATTGCCAACACTTGAAAGCAACAAAGAGGTCCTTCAGCAGCTGGAAGGATAAATAGACTGCGGCACATCGGGGCAATGGAAGATTATTCAGCGCTAAAAAGAAACGAGGTATCAAGCCATGGAAAGACAGGGGGATAACTTAAATGCAAATTCCTAACCAAAAGAAGCCAACCTGGAAAGTCATGCACCCTGTGATCGCAACTACATGGTGTTCTGGAGAGAAAAAGGTACGAGAACAGTAAGATGATCAGGGACGGTCAGGGGTTGGTGGGAGAGAGGGATGAAGAGGCAGTGTGTGGAGGATTTATGGGGCAGTGGAAGTGCTCCGTTCAATACTGTAATGACAGATGCGTGTCGCTCGCTGTTCATTTGTCCAAACCCGTAGAACTGCAGTGAGGGAGACCTAGTGACAGTTGCTGTCTATGGGTGTTCATGACGCGTCAAGGTACACTCATCAGTTGTTAACAAATGTACCACTGGGAGGGCAAGGGAGCTTTGATAATGGGGGAGGCTTCCCAGCTGGTGCTAGTGGTAAAGAAGCCACCTGCCAATGCAGGAGACATAAAAGTCAGGGTCTGATTCCTGAGTTGGGAAGATCCCTGGAGGAGGGCATGGCAACCAGTATTCTTGCCTAGAAATCCCAAGGACAGAGGAGCCTGGCGGACTAGAGTCCATGGGGTCACAAAGAGCTGGACACAACTGAAGTGACTTGGCACACTGGCATGCATGCCTTGGCAAGGGCAGGGGCTATATGGACAGTCTCTACCTTTCCCTCAGTTTTGCTGTGAAACTAAATTGCTCCTTAAAAAATAAAAAAGAAAAGAAAAACCTGTCCATTGAAAAATAAAACCTTAAGTTGGTGTTATTCTGGACTTAAAGCATTCTATGGTAGAAAGTATAGAAATACGGCCTCGATGGAGTCCTTCCTTGCTTGCACATGCATGCTGCTTCTCTCACCGAAGGCAGCGTCCTTTTCTCCAGCCCTGGAATCTAGGCCAGCTTTGCAACTGTCCTTGACTAAGGGAGTATGGCAGAGGCGAAATGCTTTCAGATATGAGCCTCCCTTCCCAGAGACCTGACAGCTTCTACCTTGCTTACTGAAGAGAAGCCAGCAGCTATGTAAGACCCCTGTGCTGTGAAGAAGCCCAGGAGTTAGGCATGGGGGGAGGTCACGTGGGGGAGAACAGAAGACCCTCAGCAGATGGTTAGCACCGATGACACCAGCTGAGCCACCCCAGCCAGCTCTCAGCAACTTGCATCCTTCCAGCCCAGCCCCGGACATGGGAAAGCAGAGGGGAGCACCGCTGTGCTGTGATCGATCTGAATTCAGGGCCCACGAAGTCAGTGAACAGAGTGGGATGCACGCTGACTTACTTCCTTAAGTCTGCAGACAGATAACTGATACGCTCTGCGTGAGGAGGTCTGCCTGACCGTTTAGACCAGATTCTGGAGCCAGGCTGCTCCAGATCCCGTGTGGATTCTTACTAGGGTGAAAAGTGAACGTCGCTCAGTCATGTCTGACTCCTTGCGACCTCATGGACTATACAGTCTCCAGGCCAGGATACTGGAGTGGGTAGCCTTTCCCTTCTCCAGGGGATCTTCCCAACCCAAGGATTGAACCCCAGAGGACTGTGCAGTTCCACCCACACCGACTCTGGACCTGGCCATGTGACTTGCTTGGACCAATGGGAGCCTAGCTAGCAGGACGTAAGCAGAGACTTAACAGGAGCTTGCACAATGGACTTGTCCGTTTGGAAAATCTGGAGCCGCGATCCACCATGTAAAGAAGTCCAGCAGCCTGGCTGAGACAGGGAAAAGGAGAGAGCTTTCCGGTGAGCCCAGCTGCGCCAGCCAGCCCAGCACAGGTACCAGATGTGTGCATCTGAGTGCAGATGGGCATGACCAGCTGGCCGTGCCTGATCCAGCTCACAGACCCAGAGAAATGGCAAGTCACGGTCGTATGAAGCCACAAAGTTCAGGGGTGGTGTGTAATCAATATGGAGAAATAAATGAATAGAAACCTTATCCATAAAATCATAAATATAATAAAATGATACTTTTTCTAGCACACATTAAAGCTTTTCAAAAGTCAGTCAGTGTACCACAGATAATTATCTTAGGTACTACCAAACAATCCACTTATCAGACTCTGGGACATGCTAGTTTAATGGGACAGTGAAAGTGAAGTCACTCGGTCGTGTCCGACTCTTTGCGACCCCGTGGACGTAGCCTACCAGGCTTCTACATCCATGGGATTCTCCAGTCAAGAATACTGGACTGGGTTACCCCTTCCTTCTCCAGGGGATCTTCCCTACCCAGGGATCGAACCCTGGTCTCCCGCATTGGAGGCAGACGCTTTAACCTCTGAGCCACCAGGGAAGCCCAGCGATAATAGGAAATATAATTGCAATCATTACTACTCTTTTCTATACTCTAGGCTAAATGGATTATACACATAATCTAATTTAACCCTCCCAGCAACCCTAGTGGGTGGGCTAGTTATCATTTCCACTTTGTAGATTAGGAAAGTGAAGCTCAAAAAGTTAAGGAACTTGCCAAAGTTCACCAGAGACATTTGATGACATTTACAACTTTTTTTTTTAATAGAAACTTTCCTGATCTGGAAGCAAATGAATGAGCCCTGCACACTATATAAATGTGTTTCCTACCTTTTAATTATGAACTGCGGATATCTTTGTTGTCTATTCAGGGCCTACTTCAGGTAGAGCTGCTGTCCTTGAACAGAGCCTGGGCTCCAGAGGGGTTTCCTCCCCCATCTTCATCCCTGGTAGGGAGCTGTCAGGACCAATATTCCATCCTCACCAGAGCCACCCTGACCCTAAAAACCAACAGTATTGAGTGGATATTTAATATGTGCTCAGTTTGTCTGCTGAGGGTTGAGGTGGGAAGAGAGGGAGGGTTAAGAAGAGATTCGAGGTAAAATATGACTCTAATCCTCAGAGAAAACTAGTTCACACACCCAAAATAGTCAGTAGACAAGTAAGTGAAAGTCATTCAGTCGTGTCCAACTCTTTGCAATCCCATGGACTACACAGTCCACGGAATTCTCCAGGCCAGAATACTGGAGTGGGTACCTATCCCTTCTCCAGGGGATCTTCCCGACCCAGGGATGGAACCCAGGTCTCCCGTACTGGGGGCAGATTCTTTACCAGCTGAACCACAAGGGAAGCCCGTAGTAAGGGCAGTACTCGCTGAATAAACATGAGTTGGGGTCCTCCCCATGGGCACAAAGAGAGAGTGGGCTGTGGAGTGTTTGTGGATGGGGTGCTGGGTTGGAGAAAGCAAGGCTGTCTGGCAAGGATGGACAGCTAAGGGCTCCCCAAGGAGGGATGTCAAGGCCGTGCCCAGGGTCTTCCAGGAGGGCCTCTGGCAGACAGCAGCCTCTCCTCNAAGCCCGTAGTAAGGGCAGTACTCGCTGAATAAACATGAGTTGGGGTCCTCCCCATGGGCACAAAGAGAGAGTGGGCTGTGAAGTGTTTGTGGATGGGGTGCTGGGTTGGAGAAAGCAAGGCTGTCTGGCAAGGATGGACAGCCAAGGGCTCCCCAAGGAGGGATGTCAAGGCCGTGCCCAGGGTCTTCCAGGAGGGCCTCTGGGGGCCGTGCCCAGGGTCTTCCAGGAGGGCCTCTGGGGGCTGTGCAAGGAGCCCAGGAGGATCAGAGACCTGGCAGACAGCAGCCTCTCCTCCACCGGGACCCTACCGGCCTGGACAAGCGCTTCCCGGCCTCGTCCCAGCAGTTGTCCAAAACCCAGAGTATTACTCCACCTACAAGATAGCTCAGCTGGTAAGGAGTCTGCTCACAGTGCAGGAGACGCGGGTTCGATTCCTGGGTAGGGAAGACCCCCTGGAGAAGGAAATGGCAGTCCACTCCAGTATTCTTGCCTGGAGACTCCCATGGACAGAGGAGGCTGGTGGGCTACAGTCTGTGAGGTCGCAAGAGTCAGACACGACTGAGCAACTAAACCACCCCAGGAGGCTTGGGAGGCTGCAGGCAGCTGCCGTCACTGGCCTCACACGGAGCTCAGGACCCGCCCTCTCTCCTCCAAAGCTGACCTTGGGTTCACACCAACCTACGCCTTCCCTCCAGCCATGAGCGCCTCCTTCACGGTCCCCTCCAACTTCCTCCCGAGCCTGACCAGCGATCACTGCCAGCCTCCAGCCTGAAGGGGCCAGGAGATCCCACAGCTGCCCCGAGGGGATTCGGAACACTCACTGTGCTTCAGAGCTCTCCAAGTCTCCCTCAGACCACGGGGTCTCCATGTCTTCCTCAGAGTCCACTGCCCTGGCCAGACCGCGTGCCTCACCCGACACCCACCGCTCGAGCCCCTGCTGGGGCCAAGTCCGCAGAATCCAAAGGAGCCTCCTGACTTGCTGACCCTCTGCGCCACCCCAGGCACCCGCACAGTGTTCGTACTCTCCGTGCTCTTCAGGGAACAGTGCGCTTTGGTTTGAGGTTACCTCAAAGGAAAAACAATCTGATGTGTGATAAGCCTCTTTGCCTGCCTGCAGAACAAGAAGAACCTATCAAAGAGACCTGGCTCCGATGAAACAAAGCCGGGCTTTTCCTTGTGGGCTAAGGCTAAACCATAGCCCTAGTTTCTGGTGAAAAGAGACCAGCCAAAGGCTGACACCTGGGAAACCTCCGAGGAGAATCAAACATGAGCAAAGAAAGTCGTTCTTCAGAATCTGCAGAACTAGAAAAGCAATTCCATAAGCGTATACATTTCCAACAGCACCTCTGCAAAAACAGCTCAATCTGAAATATTCATTTGCATCAGAATAGTCATGAATATTCAAAAGTCAGCCAGTGTCTCAGAACCATTGTCTGTTCCTGGCATTTTCCTCTTCCCCTTGAAAAGCAGATCATGGGTTTGCAGGAAAGGTGGGTTTGGCTGATCCTCGCTGCCACTCTTGGCAGGAAAGGGAACGATTATTTTCTGTCACTTGATTTTTTTTTAAGCCTCAGCTGGTGTTAACATCTCTTCTCTTTGTTCTGGCCAGGCTAGGAATCCCGCCACAGACCTGGAATCTGGCCTGGGGTGCATTTTCCAAACTGATAAAGCTTTCTGTTCAGAATTCTGGACATATTTTCCAACATGCAGGTTTCTCAAAGAGAAAATGTTGCCAGGGTCCCATTGCAGAATGAGGAATGTAGATAGCCCTAAGATCTGGAAGACTCCAGCTTGGAACTCTGGGTTACTTTGGCCACGCCATGAACATACATATCTGCTGCATTTTAACATTCCCATTGGTCAAAAAGAGACCAGTGGCATCCACATCCCCTCTCTTCTTTTGCCTCATTTTGCAAAGCTAAATAAGATGAGACCATGTAAGTGAAAGTGCTTTGAACTCCTGGAGGAAAATCAAGAGCTCTGGCCAAGTAAGTGGCTGTATATCAAAACTTTCCATGCCAGAAAGTGAGACACTCTCGTGATGCACAAGGGATGATCTGAACAGTTTTAATGTTAAGAAAACAAATGTCATTGGTGGGGGGCGGGGTACTCACCAGTCCATCGTTCTCTGAGATGATTGGCAGTTCTTTTTCTCTTTCATGCTAAAATTTGATTTTCCCAACATGTCTTCCTTACGCCCCAAACTGACAGGTGGTTCATAGCAGGTTTAAGGTAGATTATGAGGAAGGAGCTGCAGGAAGGCTGTATCGGCACAGACTTAATTTTCTGAGTGTGTATCCCTCTTCCCCACCATGGTCCAGCTGAAGTTCATTCTGCTGTCACCTCAGCTCTGTCTAAACGGTTCCATTTCTGTGACGAAGCCTCAGTGGTATCTCTTGAAGGCTGTCCGCGGAGCCCCTGCAATGTCAATGCCAAAGCACAGATGCGGTTACAAAAGTGCCTTCGGCTGAGAACTGGCTCTGTGGGAAGTCTTACCTGCTCCCCTGCAATTTTTTCCGAATTCAATTTGCAAGACAAAGGATGGGTGCCTCTCCACCCACCCCCCGCCAGGGATCAGGCTATGCTCTTTCTATCTATTGTTCAGCTTCTTGGAGTTGGCCTTGATTCCCAGGTAGAGTCCTCGAATGTGAGCGCTGGGGAGGACTTTGGAGGTTTCCTAGCCGATCTGCACTACAGCTGAGGATCCAGGAGATAGAATTNAAGAGTTCTGCGGGCAGACGGCTGTGAGAGTGACATGAAGCACGTGTGAGTGTGCTTAACGCCAATGCGCTGTGCGCTTAAACGTGATTCAGACGGTGCGTGCCGTTACGTGCATTTCAGCACAATAAAACTAAAAAAGGGGAAACAACAGAAGAGCGTGTCCTGTTTCCCATTTTATAGATGAGAAAATTAAGGCACAGGGAGGTTAAGCGCCTTGCTCACGATCACTCAGCTGCTTAAGAGGCAGAGGCGAGTTTCAAACCCGTAACTCCTGACGGTGCGTTTCCGTGTTTTTCCTGCCCAGCCTCTGCTGCCCTGGGTCCATCATGCTGGTCCCTAGTTTAACTCATAAATATCCATCCGTTCAGACAACAGCCACCCTCAATAGACGGATAGCTTTCTGTTGGGTGTGAGACATCTAGGTGTATATTGGCATGTTTTTCTTGTTGCCTTCTACCCAAACAAACATAGCTCTCGTACAAGATAAGTTATAAGAATCTAGGAACAAGCTATAGGTTTTGATAATGAAGGTGGCTTGTTTTATTTTTTTTAATGAATCGCAATTTGTTGCGGTAGAAACGTAAGCCTTTCAAGTGCAGAGGAAAGATTTGTAGTGTAGCCGGTGAGAACCCCATCTCACTGGTGAAAGAAATACTCCAGAAGGTTCGGCGCACCCAGTTGTGGCCATTCTAAGGCACAGAACTATTCCAGCGGGACCACATGACTCAGATAGCTGACAAGTGTATCAGTGATAAAATAATTACAAAAATTGTACACATGCTTCACTGGAAATATATGTATAAGTGACTAATATCGAGAATCACCACGACATTAAAAAAAATTTTGCTATCTCATCAAATTCATCTGTACCTATATTAACACTTAACCGTTTAAATAAATTCAGTTTGTCTTATGATGAAAAATGGGTTCTTGATTTTTATATACTTTGGGGTTAAAACTGGCAACCTAAACTGTCACACCATGCATCTTAGTGCATAAATTTGACAGTGCTCAGAGTGGCCCGCGACCAGTTCAACGGGACGAGCCTGTTGTCTCTTCTGCCCTCCCCTGTTCCCCTGGGCTCATTCCTAAATATCCACCACATCTCAGGGCTTTCTCTGTGTCCTAAGTGATCTTAGGTGCACATCTCTCATGCTGTCTTATTTCCTCCAATCCAAACAGAAAGGCCACTCTGGTACAAGATAACCATCAAGAGTCCAGAACCGCTGTTGGAGGCTGTAGCAGTTATCAAGGTCTTACCCTCTTTTCTAGATGCTTTCTGCTAAATCTCTGTGTTTCTCACACTGTAGATCAGTAACCGAGAGTCCTCAGACCGGCACCAGTCCTCAGCAAATCCTCGAGGTCCCTCGTGGTTCTTTGCCAAGGGGTGCTGGTCTTCCCTTGGATGCACCATGCTGTGTTCCTCTCCCATCCTCTCGGGACTGGCCCTGACTCCTTCCTTATTTCTAGGCGAGAAGCAGAACCGGGTCTTCGTCAGTTACCGTTAAAGAGGGTTTAGTTTCCCTGATATGCTCTGCCTGCCAGAAATACCGGGTCCCTCCCTCTGCCTGCTCTCCCGACATGGCAGCCCTGCACGACTCTTCCTTTGGTGCTGAGCACGCCGCCTGCATTTGGCTGGTATCTGCCACTCAGCCGAGGCGCAGGGAGGGGCTGCTTAACATCTTTGTGACAGGAAGCATCAGTTCCTCATGGGCATCCAAGCCGAAAATAGACTCCCCCCCCCTCCCCCCGCCCCACCGGGCAGACACACAGCAGGCACCCACCACTGCTGCCCTGGAAACGCCTTCCCCCAGCCCTCCGTCTGCCCCCTGCTGAAGCCCCGTTTGACTGATTGCATCCCTACTTTATCATACCATCCTGAATATTGAGCAGCCAGAGCACTCACTGACTGACAGTCACCCTGCCTGAATCCCCATCCATTCAACCCCGCGCAGAGCTCCAGGATTAGGTCCAGAGGCATTCTAACTCATAGGTAGGTGCACATTTTAAACGACGACAACCCCATCTGAAGTGTTAATTGCTAAGATACACTGCGAAGCAGCATTTTTAAATGGTAACATTTTAGCCTTTACTCCTGGTTGGTGTTTAGACTTTGACAACTACAGCTCTCTAGAAGATAAATTATTTTGGGAACTGTTTGGGAAGAGAACTGGCTTCTGTTCAAATTAACGTTTGTCACCATCATACACTTTGCTTCCACACCCTTTCATCTCCTACTTTTAGCTCCTCGGATTTGTTAATTACGCCACATTTCACAGGAGAGAGGTGTCAACCTTGAGGAAAGAAGTGAGGAGCTGGGGGAAGGAAAGGGGCCTTTGACCTCAGAGCAGAGCAGGTGAGTTATTTTAAATGCAAGGAAGAAAAATGTCCATTTTTTTTTTTCAGTTACAGGGAATTAGAGGAAAAGATTAAAACAACAAACTTTTAAGAATGAAAGACGTGCCGTATTAAATTAAAATCTTGGACAAACACCAAAAACAGACTGTAGTTTGAGGAACCTGTGACAAATGGAAAGATTCTGTTTCCTCAATCTATCGAAGTGCTGTATCCCAGGACAACTGAGACTCACAGCTTTCAAAACATCTCAACTTCTTAAATCATGACTCTGTGAAGATTCTGGGTCATCCGCAGGATTCAGGGCACCCCAAAGATCAGCTTCCTTCTTCCTGGCCTCCCTCCGTGTTGATTCTAGCAGTTGATATTTCAAGATCAGGATGACAAGAAATAATGCCATTTTCCTCCACTGTTTTGAAATAAGAATTGCTGAATTCACACATGACTGTCACTCACAGCCCCAATAGGAAACTGACACTTTTTTACAAAGTTATTTTTTCTTTCAAAACAAGGGTGACAATTCCTGCATAAAATAAATCCTCCATCAACTAGGAAGCACAATCACTAGAATTTTTTGGCACACTACTTTTGGGAGAAAGAGGTGATTGAGATGAAGAGAGTTAAACTTCGAGCACACTTGTTTAAAGCAACTTTAAAAAGCAACTTCAGGCTGCAGCCCAGAGTCAGGCAGATCCCACGCAGCTTCTTTCTCATTCGGAACATGTGGTTTTCGGTCAGGACTGATCAATTGTTATCAGTGGTGCTGACCTTTGGCCGAATTGAGACCCTGACCATCAAAGGAAGAATAAAGACTGTTTGATGCATTGTCCTTCCTAAGGCAAGAAATTAGGCCAGAACATCAGGAAGTTTTTCAACATTAGCTGAAACCTTCATTTTAACCCACTGATTAAGGAAGCTACAATCTAGATTCCTCAATTCGTGTTTAAACTGTTACTGCATCTGTAAAATCAGAAGAGTCCACTAGAACGTTTATGAATTTGTTTAAGAAAGATCTATTCAGCGCCTAATCTGTGCCAAATGCTGCTAGGTGCTGTAAACAGAGACATGAACCAAGTCCTTGCATTCAGGTGAATTACAGTTTAGCAAGAGAGACGGATATAAAACAAGTACATAAATAATTTATAGCTGCAGTTGTGGTAGAGTTACCAAGAGCTAGTGCAGGCTGTTATGACACAGTGTCATCGGGACAGAGAATCCCCATCTAGGATTCCAGTTACGGGAGCATGTGCCAAGGTGCTGAGGTGGAGTGGAGCCCGGTCCTTCACAGGAGATGAAAGTGGGAAAACAACAGTATGGATAAGCTGAGACAGCATCAGTGAGTAGCCAGAGAGGAGCCCAGAGGCCGAGCAGTGGGGACCAGAACAGGCCTCACCGGTCAGAATGGCGAGTTTATGCTACATCCGAGGAGCAGGGGGAATTGTGGCCTAGGAGCCTACGTGTCCCCCAGTGTCTGTTCGAGCCTTCTCCATTTAGCAACAGAGCTCCAGAATTCAGGCAGACACACAGTTGCCCAAAAGAAAGACCTTATTTATCAGACTCCCACGCGATGAATTCTGACCAACAAGGTATATGCAGAAGCGGTAAAAGCTACTTCTGGGTGTCTCTAAAGAAGGGGTGTGGTCTCCCCTCTTCTCTCAGCTGGGATTGCTGTCAAGATGGCAGGAGGCTAAGCAGCCACCAGGGACCATGAAGCTGGAAGCCACACGCTGAGGATAGCCATGCCACACGATGAAGGAAGCCCAGAGGCCTGCCACCCGAGGGGCCACACTGGCCACAGCCGGGCACGTCTGGCCTGCTACTTCCACAGAAGTACCCTGAATAACACACTATCCAAGCTGCTCAGTTTAGACTTCCTGCCAGTCTCTGCCCAGCCTGTTCTTAATTGATACAGAACACACTGCTCAAAGATGAAGTTTGGGGTTGACATGTACACGTTACTGTTACATGTACACGTTACATGTACACGTTGACATGTACAGTACTGTACTGTACTGTATCTAAAACAGGTAACCGACGAGGACCGCTGTATGGCACAGGGACCCTTCTCAGGATACCGTAATAACCCAAATGGAAAAGGATTTTGAAAAAGAATAAAGTTAATACAATTTTAAATATTGAAAAGAGAAAAGTCTTTCGTGGAGGGATTATAAGCTCTTAAATTCACAGATTTCTATGACTTCCATGAGTTATCAGAATATTTAGTCTAAGAAATAAAACTGTAACAAAACTTCTGTTTGCTTATTCATTGTTTTGTTTACACACTTAATCACTTGGCCCCAGCTGTGTACAAAGTACTTGCCTTAGATGCTATCGAGGACAAAATCACAAATAATTTGATGCCTCCCCTAAAAGGATTTGTAACTTGGAAATACAGGAAGTATTTACAGGTCACTAGTAAAAGGCAGATGACCGAAGACGACAGTGAAGGAAAAGCTGATGTTAAGAGCATAGATGATTCATAGAGATAAACCTGTCACACTGTGAGCACTCAGAAAGGTATCACGTAGCCTAAGCGTGCTTAGTGCGTCTGCTCCAATCCAGAAATCACCTACACGAATGCTCTGAGGCACGGAGTCTCAGAGCACCAGGAAACTTTGCAGGGACCAAGTGTTTGTGCAATTGNAGTCCATCCTAAAGGAGATCAGTCCTACATGTTCATTGGAAGGACTGATGCTGAAGCTGAAACTCCAATACTTTGGCCACCTGATGCAAAGAACGGACTCATTTGAAAAGACCCTGATGCTGGGAAAGGTTGAAGGCAGGAGGAGAAGGGGATGACAGAGGATGAGATGGCTGGATGGCAACACTGACTCAATGGACGTGGGTTTGGGTGGACACCGGGAGTTGGTGATAGACAGGGAGGCCTGGTGTGCTGTGGTTCATGGGGTCTCAGAGTCGGACACGACTGAGTGACCTATTTGCAGGGCAGGAATAGAACTTCAGGGAGAGAGTGGACTTGTGGGCACAGCGGGGCAAGGAGAGGGTGGGATGCGCTGGGAGAGGAGCACTGATGCATGGATGATACCGCATGTGACACAGACAGCTGGGGGGCTGCTGTGCAACACAGGGAGCTCAGCCAGGGGTTCCGGGATGACCTAGAGGGCTGGACGGCGGGGAAGGAGGGCGGTTCAAGAGCGAGGGTTATATGCACACACGTGGCTGATCACGCTGCTGTACAGCAGAAGCCAGCACAGCGGTGGAAAGCTGTTATAGCCCCGTAAACAGAAAGGAGAAGAGTTCTGCGGGCAGACGGCTGTGAGAGTGACATGAAGCACGTGTGAGTGTGCTTAACGCCAATGCGCTGTGCGCTTAAACGTGATTCAGACGGTGCATGCCGTTACGTGCATTTCAGCACAATAAAACTAAAAAAGGGGAAACAACAGAAGAGCGTGTCCTGTTTCCCATTTTATAGATGAGAAAATTAAGGCACAGGGAGGTTAAGCGCCTTGCTCACGATCACTCAGCTGCTTAAGAGGCAGAGGCGAGTTTCAAACCCGTAACTCCTGACGGTGCGTTTCCGTGTTTTTCCTGCCCAGCCTCTGCTGCCCTGGGTCCATCATGCTGGTCCCTAGTTTAACTCATAAATATCCATCCGTTCAGACAACAGCCACCCTCAATAGACGGATAGCTTTCTGTTGGGTGTGAGACATCTAGGTGTATATTGGCATGTTTTTCTTGTTGCCTTCTACCCAAACAAACATAGCTCTCGTACAAGATAAGTTATAAGAATCTAGGAACAAGCTATAGGTTTTGATAATGAAGGTGGCTTGTTTTATTTTTTTTAATGAATCGCAATTTGTTGCGGTAGAAACGTAAGCCTTTCAAGTGCAGAGGAAAGATTTGTAGTGTAGCCGGTGAGAACCCCATCTCACTGGTGAAAGAAATACTCCAGAAGGTTTGGCGCACCCAGTTGTGGCCATTCTAAGGCACAGAACTATTCCAGCGGGACCACATGACTCAGATAGCTGACAAGTGTATCAGTGATAAAATAATTACAAAAATTGTACACATGCTTCACTGGAAATATATGTATAAGTGACTAATATCGAGAATCACCACGACATTAAAAAAAATTTTGCTATCTCATCAAATTCATCTGTACCTATATTAACACTTAACCGTTTAAATAAATTCAGTTTGTCTTATGATGAAAAATGGGTTCTTGATTTTTATATACTTTGGGGTTAAAACTGGCAACCTAAACTGTCACACCATGCATCTTAGTGCATAAATTTGACAGTGCTCAGAGTGGCCCGCGACCAGTTCAACGGGACGAGCCTGTTGTCTCTTCTGCCCTCCCCTGTTCCCTTGGGCTCATTCCTAAATATCCACCACATCTCAGGGCTTTCTCTGTGTCCTAAGTGATCTTAGGTGCACATCTCTCATGCTGTCTTATTTCCTCCAATCCAAACAGAAAGGCCACTCTGGTACAAGATAACCATCAAGAGTCCAGAACCGCTGTTGGAGGCTGTAGCAGTTATCAAGGTCTTACCCTCTTTTCTAGATGCTTTCTGCTAAATCTCTGTGTTTCTCACACTGTAGATCAGTAACCGAGAGTCCTCAGACCGGCACCAGTCCTCAGCAAATCCTCGAGGTCCCTCGTGGTTCTTTGCCAAGGGGTGCTGGTCTTCCCTTGGATGCACCATGCTGTGTTCCTCTCCCATCCTCTCGGGACTGGCCCTGACTCCTTCCTTATTTCTAGGCGAGAAGCAGAACCGGGTCTTCGTCAGTTACCGTTAAAGAGGGTTTAGTTTCCCTGATATGCTCTGCCTGCCAGAAATACCGGGTCCCTCCCTCTGCCTGCTCTCCCGACATGGCAGCCCTGCACGACTCTTCCTTTGGTGCTGAGCACGCCGCCTGCATTTGGCTGGTATCTGCCACTCAGCCGAGGCGCAGGGAGGGGCTGCTTAACATCTTTGTGACAGGAAGCATCAGTTCCTCATGGGCATCCAAGCCGAAAATAGACTCCCCCCCCCTCCCCCCGCCCCACCGGGCAGACACACAGCAGGCACCCACCACTGCTGCCCTGGAAACGCCTTCCCCCAGCCCTCCGTCTGCCCCCTGCTGAAGCCCCGTTTGACTGATTGCATCCCTACTTTATCATACCATCCTGAATATTGAGCAGCCAGAGCACTCACTGACTGACAGTCACCCTGCCCGAATCCCCATCCATTCAACCCCGCGCAGAGCTCCAGGATTAGGTCCAGAGGCATTCTAACTCATAGGTAGGTGCACATTTTAAACGACGACAACCCCATCTGAAGTGTTAATTGCTAAGATACACTGCGAAGCAGCATTTTTAAATGGTAACATTTTAGCCTTTACTCCTGGTTGGTGTTTAGACTTTGACAACTACAGCTCTCTAGAAGATAAATTATTTTGGGAACTGTTTGGGAAGAGAACTGGCTTCTGTTCAAATTAACGTTTGTCACCATCATACACTTTGCTTCCACACCCTTTCATCTCCTACTTTTAGCTCCTCGGATTTGTTAATTACGCCACATTTCACAGGAGAGAGGTGTCAACCTTGAGGAAAGAAGTGAGGAGCTGGGGGAAGGAAAGGGGCCTTTGACCTCAGAGCAGAGCAGGTGAGTTATTTTAAATGCAAGGAAGAAAAATGTCCATTTTTTTTTTTCAGTTACAGGGAATTAGAGGAAAAGATTAAAACAACAAACTTTTAAGAATGAAAGACGTGCCGTATTAAATTAAAATCTTGGACAAACACCAAAAACAGACTGTAGTTTGAGGAACCTGTGACAAATGGAAAGATTCTGTTTCCTCAATCTATCGAAGTGCTGTATCCCAGGACAACTGAGACTCACAGCTTTCAAAACATCTCAACTTCTTAAATCATGACTCTGTGAAGATTCTGGGTCATCCGCAGGATTCAGGGCACCCCAAAGATCAGCTTCCTTCTTCCTGGCCTCCCTCCGTGTTGATTCTAGCAGTTGATATTTCAAGATCAGGATGACAAGAAATAATGCCATTTTCCTCCACTGTTTTGAAATAAGAATTGCTGAATTCACACATGACTGTCACTCACAGCCCCAATAGGAAGCTGACACTTTTTTACAAAGTTATTTTTTCTTTCAAAACAAGGGTGACAATTCCTGCATAAAATAAATCCTCCATCAACTAGGAAGCACAATCACTAGAATTTTTTGGCACACTACTTTTGGGAGAAAGAGGTGATTGAGATGAAGAGAGTTAAACTTCGAGCACACTTGTTTAAAGCAACTTTAAAAAGCAACTTCAGGCTGCAGCCCAGAGTCAGGCAGATCCCACGCAGCTTCTTTCTCATTCGGAACATGTGGTTTTCGGTCAGGACTGATCAATTGTTATCAGTGGTGCTGACCTTTGGCCGAATTGAGACCCTGACCATCAAAGGAAGAATAAAGACTGTTTGATGCATTGTCCTTCCTAAGGCAAGAAATTAGGCCAGAACATCAGGAAGTTTTTCAACATTAGCTGAAACCTTCATTTTAACCCACTGATTAAGGAAGCTACAATCTAGATTCCTCAATTCGTGTTTAAACTGTTACTGCATCTGTAAAATCAGAAGAGTCCACTAGAACGTTTATGAATTTGTTTAAGAAAGATCTATTCAGCGCCTAATCTGTGCCAAATGCTGCTAGGTGCTGTAAACAGAGACATGAACCAAGTCCTTGCATTCAGGTGAATTACAGTTTAGCAAGAGAGACGGATATAAAACAAGTACATAAATAATTTATAGCTGCAGTTGTGGTAGAGTTACCAAGAGCTAGTGCAGGCTGTTATGACACAGTGTCATCGGGACAGAGAATCCCCATCTAGGATTCCAGTTACGGGAGCATGTGCCAAGGTGCTGAGGTGGAGTGGAGCCCGGTCCTTCACAGGAGATGAAAGTGGGAAAACAACAGTATGGATAAGCTGAGACAGCATCAGTGAGTAGCCAGAGAGGAGCCCAGAGGCCGAGCAGTGGGGACCAGAACAGGCCTCACCGGTCAGAATGGCGAGTTTATGCTACATCCGAGGAGCAGGGGGAATTGTGGCCTAGGAGCCTACGTGTCCCCCAGTGTCTGTTCGAGCCTTCTCCATTTAGCAACAGAGCTCCAGAATTCAGGCAGACACACAGTTGCCCAAAAGAAAGACCTTATTTATCAGACTCCCACGCGATGAATTCTGACCAACAAGGTATATGCAGAAGCGGTAAAAGCTACTTCTGGGTGTCTCTAAAGAAGGGGTGTGGTCTCCCCTCTTCTCTCAGCTGGGATTGCTGTCAAGATGGCAGGAGGCTAAGCAGCCACCAGGGACCATGAAGCTGGAAGCCACACGCTGAGGATAGCCATGCCACACGATGAAGGAAGCCCAGAGGCCTGCCACCCGAGGGGCCACACTGGCCACAGCCGGGCACGTCTGGCCTGCTACTTCCACAGAAGTACCCTGAATAACACACTATCCAAGCTGCTCAGTTTAGACTTCCTGCCAGTCTCTGCCCAGCCTGTTCTTAATTGATACAGAACACACTGCTCAAAGATGAAGTTTGGGGTTGACATGTACACGTTACTGTTACATGTACACGTTACATGTACACGTTGACATGTACAGTACTGTACTGTACTGTATCTAAAACAGGTAACCGACGAGGACCGCTGTATGGCACAGGGACCCTTCTCAGGATACCGTAATAACCCAAATGGAAAAGGATTTTGAAAAAGAATAAAGTTAATACAATTTTAAATATTGAAAAGAGAAAAGTCTTTCGTGGAGGGATTATAAGCTCTTAAATTCACAGATTTCTATGACTTCCATGAGTTATCAGAATATTTAGTCTAAGAAATAAAACTGTAACAAAACTTCTGTTTGCTTATTCATTGTTTTGTTTACACACTTAATCACTTGGCCCCAGCTGTGTACAAAGTACTTGCCTTAGATGCTATCGAGGACAAAATCACAAATAATTTGATGCCTCCCCTAAAAGGATTTGTAACTTGGAAATACAGGAAGTATTTACAGGTCACTAGTAAAAGGCAGATGACCGAAGACGACAGTGAAGGAAAAGCTGATGTTAAGAGCATAGATGATTCATAGAGATAAACCTATCACACTGTGAGCACTCAGAAAGGTATCACGTAGCCTAAGCGTGCTTAGTGCGTCTGCTCCAATCCAGAAATCACCTACACGAATGCTCTGAGGCACGGAGTCTCAGAGCACCAGGAAACTTTGCAGGGACCAAGTGTTTGTGCAATTGAATAATTAATAGGATTCTGCTGACCTCAGAGACCACTCAGGCAAAAACCGTTGCTTCCTCTGAAAGCAGGGATTAACAAAGAAAACTCAGCCCAACACTGGGCTTCCAACACCTGCTGATAAAAATCTGCTTTATCATTGTCATGGCCAAAGCTAGCCCCCAGTCATACTGCAGGTTGCTGAGATCTTACTTTAGAGTTAACACCGCTGACTTCACGGGAGAGAAACCTGATCCCTCGATTAAGAGTTGAAAAGCCAAACGCTTCAGTGAGCAGTACTTTTGGATCACTCACACTAGCTGAAGGAGGAAGACCATGGCAGACTTGCGTGCCCGTCTTGGGTAAGCAGGCAATAGAGGGAGGGAAGGACCATCCTGAGCACGTTTGTGCCAGGAATCGTGTAAAGCGAACATTATTACATAGACGCTTGTTTACTGTTTAGACCATCTTGGCGAGGAGTGTTATCTCCTTTTACAGGTAAGGAAAACGAAGCTGAAGATCTGATTTACGCAGGACATGCACCCAGGTCACGACCAGACTGCAGTCCAAATGTGAAGTCAGGCTCCGTGAAGCTCTGTGGGAGACGGTGTCTTTGTTGCCCATGAATTTGAAGTTCGTGCTTTGTTGTGAAAAAAATCGGAGGTGAAGTGATAGGTAAGAAGTGGATTTGTTTAGAGAGAAACACACTCCATAGACAGAGTGTGGGCTGTCTCAGAAGGTGAGAGAGAGAGCCGCAAAATACGGCATGGTTAGTTTTTAGGGGCTGGGTATTTTCATAGGTAGGTGCTAGAGAAGACTCTCAAGAGTCCTTTAAACTGCAAAGAGATACAACAGTCCATTCTAAAGGAAATCAGTCCTAAATATTCATTGGAAGGACTGATGTTGAAGCTGAAACTCTAATACTTTGGCCACGTGATGCGAAGAGCTGACTCATTTGGAAAGACCCTGATGCTGGGAAAGACTGAAGGCTGGAGGAGAAGGGGATGACGGAGGATGAGCTGGTTGGATGGCATCACCTACTCAATGGACATGAGTTTGGGTGAACTCCAGGAGTTGATGATGGACAGGGAGGCCTGGCAAGCTGCAGTTCATGGGGTCACAAAGAGTCGNTGTTGAAGCTGAAACTCTAATACTTTGGCCACGTGATGCGAAGAGCTGACTCATTTGGAAAGACCCTGATGCTGGGAAAGATTGAAGGCTGGAGGAGAAGGGGATGACGGAGGATGAGATGGTTGGATGGCATCACCTACTCAATGGACATGAGTTTGGGTGAACTCCGGGAGTTGATGGACAGGGAGGCCTGGCAAGCTGCAGTTCATGGGGTCACAAAGAGTCGACACGACTGAGTGACTGAACGGAAGTGAACTGAATGAGTAAGTGGGAGGATTGTTCCAAATATTTTGAGGAAGGGGCAGGGGTTCCCAGAGCTGGGCCCCCACCCTCTCTTTGGCCTTTCACGTTCAGCCCCAGACTGTCAGGGCACTGCTGGGTGTCTTATTTAGATGCTAGAGGACAGCAGTGAGTGGATAATGAGGAAGGCAAGTCTGCCGTCGGGGATCCCGTTGCTTCTAACCAGTCTCTGTCACATCCTGTGGCTATGTCCTTCTTTTAAAGGCTGTGACCTGCCCCTACCCTCCTGTTTCCCCTTCAGCTGTAAGTTGGAAGTGAGGGTTGTTAGCAGATAACCTCCAAGGGCATTTTCCTGGTAAATGTCAACTATAGTTCTCCACCTAATACTCAGCAAGACTCTTTCTAAACCTCGGGGGTGCCTCCAGTCCAAGGAATAGCAGTCTTCCCTCTCGACTAAACTGATAAATCCAGCATAATAAACCAACTCTCTCTATAGTGATCTTTCTTCTTAAGACTTGAAAACATCTTAAGATTTATGGAAACTGGCACTTCCAAACTTTCGTGAGAAAAAAAAATGAGAAAAACTTAACCACATCAACATTTAAAAATTTGGATTCCATAATTCCATTTGATGCTGGATTATTTCTATCTTGAATAAAAGTCTGAGGGTAGCCACAGAAGCTAGCGTAACAGCTCAGCACCATGAAGGCATGTAAGGTTCTCCAAGGCCAGGTCCCTGTCATCCCTGTGATGTGGTCCTTGTCACTGTGCTCTGAGATATGGTCTGAGAGCTCCAGGCGCAACATCTGTATAATTCACACTGTCATTTTTAAACCTAGGTATTTGCTAAGGGTTGGCACTCCCATGGTGAAATCCGTGCTCTTACACAGTCCTGGGGGTGTGCGTGGTTATACATTCGGACAACCTTTCTGGGAGAAAGTTTGATACTTTGTATTATGAATCATACACGTACATAATCTTTCATCCAGTATTTCTATTTCTAGAGGAATATTTATCTCTGTCGCCCCTTGAATCTGGCTGACCTGCTCTGACTTGGAGAAAGAAGCAGAAGTTATATCCTGGGACGTCCAAACTCAGGCCTTAGGAGATTTATCAGCTGCATACATTCCTCTTCTTGGGAGTAAGCCACCATGCCATAAAGGAGATCAGGTTTCACTATGGAACAATAAGAGGTCACCTTGGAAGAGGAGACGCTTGCCTTTTCTTTTTCTTTTCTAATTGATTATAGTTGATTTATAATGTGGTATTACCTTCAGGCATATAGCACAGAGATTCCAATAGATAGATAGGTGATAGTAGATATTCTTTTTTAGATTATTTTCCCTTATCAGTTCAGTTCACTTCAGTTGCTCAGTCGTGTCCAACTCTTTGCGACCCTATGAATTGCAGCACGCCAGGCCTCCCTGTCCATCACCAACTCCTGGAGTTCACCCAGACTCATATGCATCGAGTCCGTGATGCCATCCAGCCATCTCATCCTCTGTTGTCCCCTTCTCCTTCTGCCCCCAATCCTTCCCAGCACCAAGGTCTTTTCCAGTGAGTCAGCTCTTCACATGAGGTAGCCAAAGTATTGGAGTTTCAGCTTCAGCATCAGTCCTTCCAATGAACACCCAGGATTGATCTCCTTTAGGATGGACTGGTTGGATCTCCTTGCAGTCCAAGGGACTCTCAAGAGTCTTCTCCAACACCACAGTTCAAAAGCATCCATTTTTCAGCACTCAGCCTTCTTCACAGTCCAACTCTCACATCCATACACAACCAATGGAAAAACCAAAGACTTTNAGAGTCTTCTCCAACACCACAGTTCAAAAGCATCAATTCTTTGGTCCTCTGCCTTCTTCACCATCCAACTCTCACATCCATACATGACCACAGGAAAAACCATAACCTTGACTAGACAGACCTTTTTTGGCAAAGAAATGTCTCTGCTTTTCAATATGCTCTCTAGGTTGGTCATAATTTTCCTTCCAGGAGTAAGCATCTTTTAATTTCATGGCTGCAATCACTATCTGCAGTGATTTTGGAGCCCCCCAAAATAGTCTGACACTGTTTCCACTGTCTCCTCATCTATTTCCCATGAAGTGATGGGACCAGATGCCATGATCTTCGTTTTCTGAATGTTGAGCTTTAAGCCAACTTTTTCACTCTCCTCTTTCACTTTCATCAAGAGGCTTTTTTGAGTTCCTCTTCACTTTCTGCCATAAGAGTGGTATCATCTGCATATCTGAGGTTATTGATATTTCTCCTGACAATCTTGGTTCCAGCTTGTGCTCCTTCCAGCCCAGCGTTTCTCATGATGTACTCTGCATATAAGTTAAATAAGCAGGGTGACATTATACAGACTTGACATACTCCTTTTCCTATTTGGAACCAGTCTGTTGTTCCATGTCCAGTTCTAACTGTTGCTTCCTGACCTACATACAGGTTTCTCAAGAGGCAGGTCAGGTGGTCTGGTATTCCCATCTCTTTCAGAATTTTCCACAGTTTATTGTGATTCACACAGTCAAAGGCTTTGGCATAGTCGATAAAGCAGAAATAGATGTTTTTCTGGGACTCTCTTGCTTTTTCAATGATATTTAGTACAGTTCCCCTGCTACAGTAGTAGGTCCTTGTTGGTCATCTATTTTACGTAAGGTAGTGTGGATATGTTAATCCCCAAATCCCTAATTTATGGAGAGACTGTCTTTGATGGTACTGCCTCAGTCCGGCTCTCAGCTGAATGCAGCCACAAATGTGACTACAATGTGTAGCTGAAGCTACAGCACATGGAATGGAACGGCCCCGCTGAGCCCAGTCAACCCACAGAATAGTGAGAAATCGATCACTATTGTTTTCCCAAGCCATTGAGTTTTGAGGTGGTTTGTCATGTGGCAACAGAAATGAACCGTATCTTAAGAAATAATGAGATATCAACAAACATTTGTGGAAAAGGATGTTCATAAAGAAGCATTAGAATTCATTTAAGTGCCTGAGGTGGTCTTCTGTTTCTCACTTCGGCTACTCAGAAGCCATTCCCATTTTTATCTCATGAAAGCAGGCAGAGTTTCCTTCATGAAACCCTCCTCCTCATCTCCAGTCATTGTGGCTCCAAGTGAGGTCTCCCATGCCAGGACTGGGTGTTCTCAGACCCAGCAGCAGATCCCCCTGGGCTGGTCGAGGGATGGGCATGACCCACACATCGTGGGCACCGTCAGTGGATCCCAGACTTGCACAGGAGCGACAGGAAAGAGCGCTTTCTTCCTTCCGGGACTGTTGACAGTCAGAGATGATCGGAGATAAGAGTCCCTAAGAGGCTGGGAATTAAATGAACACTCCACAAGGTAGACCTGAAAGAGAGAGAGAACCAATTCTAGATGACATTTTTGAATCCCAAGATCAGGCTACATAGCAGGCTTTCTGGGTATAGGAACCAATAAAAGTTCTTTATTGGCTTAACCCAGTTGAGTGTTTTAGTTCTTGCAAACCAAGATTCCTAACCAACACAAGCCCTGTCTGCAGGAAAGTTTGTTTGCAAAAGAACAGACATCCATTCAAATTTATTCCAGAAAGGAAGGAAGTAAAGGAAGGGGAGAAGTAAAGGNCCTCAGTCCGGCTCTCAGCTGAATGCAGCCACAAATGTGACTACAATGTGTAGCTGAAGCTACAGCACATGGAATGGAACGCCCCCGCTGAGCCCAGTCAACCCACAGAATAGTGAGAAATCCATCACTGTTGTTTTCCCAAGCCATTGAGTTTTGAGGTGGTTTGTCATGTGGCAACAGAAATGAAACGTATCTTAAGAAATAATGAGATATCAACAAATATTTGTGGAAAAGGATGTTCATAAAGAAACATTAGAATTCATTTAAGTGCCTGAGGTGGTCTTCTGTTTCTCACTTTGGCTACTCAGAAGCCATTCCCATTTTTATTTCATAAAAGAATGCAGAATTTCCTTTATGAAACCCTCCTCCTCATTTCCAGTCAGTGTGGCTCCAAGTGAGGTTCCCCCATGCCAGGACTGGGTGTTCTCAGACCCAGCAGCAGATCCCCCTGGGGCTGGTCGAGGGATGGGCATGATTCACACATCGTGGGCACCGTCAGTGGATCCCAGACTTGCACAGGAGCGACAGGAAAGAGTGCTTTCTTCCTTCAGGGACTGTTGACAGTCAGAGATGATCGGAGATAAGAGTTCCTAAGAGGTTGGGAATTAAATGAACACTCCACAAGGTAGACCTGAAAGAGAGAGAGAACCAATTCTAGATGACATTTTTTAATCCCAAGATCAGGCTACATAGCAGGCTTTCTGGGTATAGGAACCAATAAAAGTTCTTGATTGGCTTAACCCAGTTGAGTGTTTTATTTCTTGCAAACCAAGATTCCTAACCAACACAAGCCCTGTCTGCAGGAAAGTTTGTTTGCAAAAGAACAGACGTCCATTCAAATTTATTCCAGAAAGGAAGGAAGTAAAGGAAGAAGGAAGTAAAGGAACGGAGTAAAGGAAGGAGATCCAACCAGTCCATCCTGGAGGAAATCAGTCCTGAGTATTCATTAGAAAGACTGATACTGAAGCTGAAGCTCCAATACTTTGGCCACCTGATGTGAAGAACTGACTCATTGGAAAAGACCCTGATGCTNGGAGACACATCTACAGTGAAAGACAGGTGTCCTGGCAGATGGAGGGGCAGAGAGACACTGAGATGTGTGATGAAGCCAGGACCCCAAAATGTTAGTGGTAGGATTTAGGGGGTGGGTAAATGCGTGCTAACTTAAAGTTCTTTCACCTTTTCTCTGTGTTTGAAATTTTAAAAAATAGCATGTTTTGGAAAACCAAATAGGTAGTTATGATTTTTCCAAACTTTCTGTTAACTTTCAGAAACAACACATCTCCTCGCCTCTTCCCTCACAAAGGCTTATTGCTGTGTAAGTTTTTTGTTTGTGCCTATTTCCAATGCGTGGTCCCGAGGGTGCTCGGATTTTAGAAAGGGCCTGAAGGCCAAAAGGTAATCAGAGCCTGCAGAGGCTGAAGTCTTAACCTTCACATCAACAGCAACAAGCAGTAATCAGCTAGATCAGCTAGCCTGAGGATAAAGGTATGTAACCCATGGAATGCTAAATGTGGGTTTGCCATGAAAAAACTGATCACTAGCCTGACTTCAGTGGAAAAAAAGCAGGGGGCAGAGGGAGACAGAATCTGATGTGACCTTTGAGAAGAATTAGATTCCACCCCTACCTTTATGGGAAAATTCCCATTTTCATGGGGAATACTATTGGGCAATGAAAAAAACAAGCCGTGCCTGGGGGCCTTTTCATCCAGTAGGAAGAGAGATCAGGAGAAAATCTGCTGCTGTGACTTCTTGAGTTAGAAGTCTGCCCTTTTGTGCCTCTCGAGAGCTAAAGAAGCCATCGTGGGGAGGATATGGGAAGGACCGGCTTCTCTGGAAAGTTTCACTACTGCTGCCTGGTGAGGGCAGGCTGAGGCCTGTGGGTCTCCTTCTGAGGAGAGAGACTGCAGAGAATTTCCAGTCCCATTCTGGGCTGTTTGGATTATTTCTAAGCAGGCCTTTGAGATGGTTGGATGGCATCACCGACTCGATAAGACAGGAGTCNCAAGCCGTGCCTGGGGGCCTTTTCATCCAGTAGGAAGAGAGATCAGGAGAAAATCTGCTGCTGTGACTTCTTGAGTTAGAAATCTGCCCTTTTGTGCCTCTCGAGAGCTAAAGAAGCCATCGTGGGGAGGATATGGGAAGGACTGGCTTCTCTGGAAAGTTCTCCGATACTGGTGTGGGGGTGGGGTGGTCATATGTTCACATATTAGCTGCTGTTTCCCATACCCTGTAATACGTCTGTCAGTGGAAAAATGTAGCCGGCTGTATCAAACAAAGGATGTTACAGCTGCCCCAGGGGGGAGCCCTGAGGAAACTTAGGCTGCAAACAGGATGCCTGCCATCTAGCAGTCAGCTGCTGCAGCCACCCCCGAAGATGCACCTAAGGAGACAGAGAAAAGCACAGAATCTGGGCCCAGAGAGCCGGGGTGCGTGTCAGAGGGATGATTGCAATGAGCCAGACTCTTGCGTCTTTCCACATGCATGCTGTTGTTTAGTCCCTAAGTCGTGTCCGACTCTTTGCCACCCCACGGACTGTAGCCCACCAGGCTCCTCTGTCCATGGGATTCTCCAGGCAAGGGTACTGGAGTGAGTTGACGTTTCCTTCTCCAGGGGATCTTCCCAACCCAGGGAATGACCCCGCATCTCCTGCTTGGTGGGCGGATTCTGTACCTCTCAGTCAGCAGGGCAGCCTTCCCATATTCATAGAAAAGTGATAAATTCATTAACCTGTGATGCCTGCTTTTCTTTAATTAGCGGCAGCCTTCTGGTATTCTGACTGCCTGGTCTTTATTACCAAAATGCCTATGAACCCACCCTGCTCCTCCCTTACCTCTTTAGAGCAGTCCCTGTCTGAGGGGCTGTGTCCTGGGCTTAAGCTCTCATTTTGTGTCCACCAAACAAAATGCAAGTCTCAACTTTTAGGCTGTGTAACTTTTCTCCTGTAGACACTTTCTTACTCTGCATTTTCACTACTGCTGCCTGGTGAGGGCAGGCTGAGGCCTGTGGGTCTCCTCCTGAGGAGAGAGACTGCAGAGAATTTCCAGTCCCATTCTGGGCTGTTTGGATTTCTAAGCAGGCCTTTGAGATGGTTGGATGGCATCACCGACTCGATAGACAGGAGTTTGAGCAAGCTCCAGGAGCTGGTGATGGGCAGGGAGGCCTGGCGTGCTGCAGTCCATGGGGTCGCAAGGAGCTGGACAAGACTGAGAGACTGAACTGAACTGAACTGAAGCAGGCCTTTGAAATTCATGACAGAAAAGCAAAGGTTTTCATTTATAAAAGCTGTGCTTTTTGAGAGAGAGAGAGAGAAAAGAGTTTTGAGGTGCGAAATGTTGCTTGGGGTATCAAAAACAAAGATCTGAAGCAATCAGGGCAGGCAGTGTTTTCAAACCACCGCCATTTTGCTGGGAGCTGAGACTATGCCCACCCTCTCTGGATAAGGCTGAGCTTTCACTACACACTTGCCCTCCTGGCCGCTCGGCTTCCTCAGCAGGAAACGGAATGTAAAACACTGACCTGGCTGCCTCGCTGCCGGGATTAGGGGTGCTCCCATTGTTTCCTTCCCTGCATGCCCAGGGCAGACTCCATCTTGGCCATCTCATAGTCTAGATGTAATGAAATGAGGAAATTGCATTCTCCCAGTCACTGGTAACTAGAATTCATCTTGAACAGAATTTTATCTATTTGTTTGAAAAAACTAGTCTGACTGGTCCTTGGGGTGTGTGCTGTTCACTGATGTAGCTGGTTCTCCTCCTTCTAGCAGATGGCCGGATTATGCCACCTGCCCTTGAACTTGGGTGTGAATACGTGAGTAGAAGTGACACGTGGGGGGCTTATGAGCCAGGAAATCATTCTCCGCGTTCTCTTTTCCCCGCCACGTTGACAGTGACTGGTGGGAAGTGGAGTATCCAGCGGCTCATGGCCTTGAAAGATGATGACACAGAGCAAAGCTCCCTGCTGACCTGTAGAGAACGATTTTACAGACAAGAAATGGCATTTCTTGTTTTAAAGCACTAATTTTTGAAGCGGGTGAGGGGGGGGCTGTTTGTTGCCACAGCATAACTTAGCCCATCCTAACTACCCTGTCCTTAAGGTATCAGAGGAGACTCCAGAGACTGGGTGTAGATGAGATGGTCCTGCACAAGACAGGAGGAAAGACTTGTTTTCCCTGCTGATAGAGGCAGAGCAAGAATATAGAAGTGACGCCAGCAAATGTGGAAAAGCTGGCATATTCTTTCCATTTCTGCAGCATTCTCCACTGAAATGAGACTTCAGCTGGTCCCTCAGAGCAAACTGTCCTGCCTTTCTTGGGCAACACCAGATTAGGCTGAGGGGCTGCCATTACCCAGGAAAACCCAGGGCACTGACGAGACTTTCAAGTTTGAAAATGACTCTGTTCTGATGGTTAGCCCCATTGATGAACATCACCCTTTGGTAATTACGAGGGCTTGCATTTTTGTCACGTTGCCACCACCATCACGTAATTAAAAAGTCACGAGAGGGGACCCTGGGGTCGCCCCTCGTAGGCTGATCAGACCTAAAGTGCAGGTGAAAAGCAGCAGAAGGGCTTCCGGGGGCAGCACTCCAGCCCCGTCGCACCAGGAAACCGCCGTCCTCGTGACCCTGCCAACTGCAGACCCGCAGGCTGTGACTTGCACGGATCACCAGATGCGGGGGGCGCTCCGCAGAGACAGAGGCCGTGGAACTGCCTCAGCAAGGCCGAGGGGTCCCGAGGAGGGGGGAGCCTGCTGTCCGCCAACCCAGCAACCGCCCCCCCCCCCAGGTGACAGCGACTCCGGCTCAATCTGAGCAGCTCCGCTTTGTTGCTTTACTGTCCTAAACTCTTGGTTTATATAGGCAAGCGGGGGAAGGGGGGGTTGCGAGGGACTTCCCACAGTTCTACCAATCAAGTTAAAGGTCAGATTACCACGTGCTTACATCATGACAGGGGTCTATGGTGATCACGCGTTGTCCACGAGCCCGGAAATCAAGAGGGCCAATCAAAAATTTTGACAAACAACATAGACCACGCCCCCGCTCCCTCCTGCAGGCGCCGTCTTAGCTTCCGACCACGATGCATGTGCTCTCTCCAGCCCAAGCTCCGCAGGATACTGCTATGCCCAGAGGGGTTTCTCCACCTGGGGCCCCACAACCAGAGGCAAAAAGCCTGGATGCTTTGACTCCTTGCCACCATCTAACTGGTGGTTTAGCCAGTGACTTAACCTTTCCGAGTTTCACATTCCTGTCTGTAACATATGAAAACCACTGTCCACCTCATAGGGTTGGTATACAGAATAGATGAAATATTGCATGTAAATTGCCTCCACTTGGTGTTACCTGGCTTATACTAAGCTTTCAATAAGTGACAGCAGTTACCTCTTTGAAGAATTACTTTTTATGACATTTCTTTCTCCTTGTTGATTTTATCACGATATCTTTATTATGGGGTTTTATTCATAGAAAATCAACTAATTGAAGTATTAGGTCCATTTTTAAATTGGTATAGGCAACATAAAGTGAGATTTGGAGAGAAGGAGCTGATTTCCTGCAGATAACAGACCCTCTGCACTAGTTAGAAGTATTGCAGGCCATCCAAGCGTCCACTTTCCCCAAGCGTACGTTGAAGCATGTATATGCTTTGTGATCCAGCACCTTCCTACCTGCCACCACCTTACTGCACACATGCCTCCTTGTGAGCTGTGCCCAGCACACACTGGACAGGCTTCACGCAAAACTTGCTGCTTCCCAGGCCTCTCCTTTGTATCTCGAATATTCTTCCATATTCTCTGTCCTTTGCTAAACCTGCACACCCTCCAGAATGCAGCTTAGCTCTCACCCAGGGTGCGTGGGTACCCAGAGGCTGACAGATCCAGAAATGAGCGGAGTTGGACGAGTGAAGACTTTCAATCACCCAGACTGGCGACCCCTACAAGTTGGTTCCTTACCCTCACTAAACCTCATTTCCTTATCTACAAGGTGTGAACGTGTTAGTCTCTCAGTCATGTCTGACTCTTTGGGACTCCATGGACTGTAGCCCACCAGGCTCTTCTGTCCATGGGATTCTCCAGACAAGGATACTGGAGTGGATTGCCATGCCCTTCTCCAGGGGACCTTCCCAACTCAGGGACTGAACCCAGGTCTCCTGCATTGCAGGTGGATTCTTTAGCATCTGAGCCACCGGGGAAGCCCTGTAAGGTGTGAGGACTGTGCCTCTACCTGGAGTCGCCACGAAGATTAAATGAGATCCTGAGGGGGCAAGCCCCGCAGTGCCGATCACATTGCAAGCCCCTCCCCGTTCTGTCCCCACAGATTCTCCCGAGAGGCTGACACCCTCCCCGCTGAGTGCAGGACAGAGACAGCGCTTCCGAGCAGAAGGGCTCCCAGCCTGATGCGTGGTCTGTGCTCCCGAGGGAAGCCCATTTTCCCAGCTGTTCCTCACTTATAGGAAGCAGAGCAGAGCATCCTCAGGCTCCCTGACCCCTCTCTGGAGCCCTGTCCTCTCGGATGAGCCCCGGTTCACTACTCACAGTAATTCTCACAGCAGCCGTGAGAAAGGAGCACAGCTAGGCTTTCTGGTGGCCTTAGAGGCACTTCGTTACTCTCTTGACAACTGTCTGCTTTGGGCTGTGCCGCTCAGCTGGTGGGAGTCTTAGTTTCCTGACCAGGGACTGAACCCAGGCCCCAGGCCGTGAGAGCTTAGAGTCTGAACCACTGCTTGTTGTTCAGCCGCTCAGTCATGCCTGACTCTGTGCGACCCCATGGACTGCAACCCACCGGGCCCCCCACTGTCCACAGGATTCTCCAGGCAAGAATGCTGGACTGGGTTGCCATTTCCTCCTCCCGAACCACTGGACCACCAGGGAATTCCCTTGATGGCGCTTTTAAAGAACTTCATCAGGGGCTCTCAGGAGAGCAGCACCAGAGGGTGGTTCTTAAACTTAAGTGAGCGTCAGAATCAACTGGGGAGGGGGCTTGGTAAACCACAGACTGCTGGGCCCAGCCCCGACTAGGAAGGTCTGCATTTCCCAGGGGTGCCGACGCAGCTGGTGTAGGGCCGCACCCAGAGTGTCTGCACTGGAGACTCAAGCCCACTTCTTCCTGCCCTTTTTGCTCTCCTGAGGGTCCTAGGCAGGGCCCAGCTGGCCCTCCCGTGGCTCCTGCTCCTAGGACCTGCCTGGAGCTTTGTACCATCTGCGTTCTCTGGTTCCCCGACGGGAGCGCCCCTCGCCCTCCTCCTGCTCTCTTTCCTCTTTGCTTTCTCGGCATTCTCCCCCTGGGAACTATATCTGTCTTGCTCACCATGGGAACCCCCTGCACTTAACCCAATGCCTGGAGAGTAAGTAAACCGACTCGTGCTGAACTGTCCAGATGACCTCCTTGTGTGTGCGATTCTCGCATCAGTCAGGACAGACCGGGTTATGCTGCTATAACAAACAGCACCCGAGTCTCAGTGGCTCAAACATCAGTTAAAGGTTTACTTCCTTTTCACTGTGCCCATTGCAGGCTGGCAGGGTGCTCTCCTTGTGCCCACTTCAGGACCTGGTCTAAGACATTCGGAGCGTACCATTCAGAACGCTGCTGGTAAAGCATGGAGAAGCTCGCACCAGCTCTCACATGCTTCCACCCAGAAGTAAGGCACATATCTGACTTGGATTTCGTTGGCTAAACCAGTTACACTGCCATGCCTGACTTCAGAGGGGTAGGAAGTCAGATACCTAGCGCTGCCGTCGCCAGCAGGGAAGGATAACAGGACCCTGGGGGAGCAGCCCGAGCCTCCCACCCCCGCCTGCAGCCCTCTTTCTACCCTGGCTTCCAGACTTGTGTGTCCAAATGCCTGCTTGACATTTATAGCTGGTAGATCCTCTAGTATGTTGATTTTAAGACTGAATATA
>SJYW01012140.1:152352-173695 GCA_006410735.1 Raphicerus campestris | reverse complement strand
TCTAGGTTGGTCATAACTTTCCTTCCAAGGAGTCTTTTAATTTCATGGCTGCAGTCACCATCCGCAGTGATTTTGGAGCTCAGAAAAATAAAGTCAGCCACTGTTTCCACTGTTTCCCCATCTATTTCCCATGAAGTGATGGGACCGGATGCCATGATCTTCATTTTCCGAATGTCGCGCTTTAAGCCAACTTTTTCACTCTTCTCTTTCACTTTGATCAAGAGGCTCTTTAGTTCTTCTTCACTTTCTGCCATAAGGGTGGTGTCATCTGCATACCTGAGGTTATTGATATTTCTCCTGGCAGTCTTGATTCCAGCTTGTGTTTTTTCCAGTCCAGCGTTTCTCATGAGGTACTCTGCACAGAAGTTAAATAAGCAAGGTGACAATATACAGCCTTGATGTACTCCTTTTCCTATTTGGAACCAGTCTGTTGTTCCATGTCCACTTCTAACTGTTGCTTCCTGACCTGCATACAGGGTTCTCAAGAGACAGGTCAGGTGGTCTGGTATTCCCATCTCTTTCAGAATTTTCCACAGTTTATTGTGATCCACACAGTCAAAGGCTTTGGCATAGTCAATGAAGCAGCAATAGATGTTTTTCTGGAACTCTCTTGCTTTTTCCATGATCCAGTGCATGTTGGCAATTTGATCTCTAGTTCCTCTGCCTTTTCTAAATCCACCTTGAACATCAGGGAGTTCACGGTTCACATATTGCTGAAGCTTGGCTTGGAGAATTTTGAACATTACTTTACTAGCATGGTGGCTCAGACGGTAAAGCGTCTGTCTACAATGCAGGAGGCCCGGGTTCGATCCCTGGGTTGGGAAGATCCCCTGGAGAAGGAAGTGGCAATCCACTTCAGGACTATTGCCTGGAAANATCCAATTCCTAGCCTGTCAAATTTTATCTTGTTCTATTTCCAAACACTTGATTTCTTTTAAGGAATTTTCACATTCATATCAACCATCGATATCCAAAGTGAAAGTGAAAGTCGCTCAGTCGTGTCCGTGTCCAACTCTTAGGGACCTCATAGGCTATATAGTCCCTGGAATTCTCTAGGCCAGAATACTGGAGTGCGTAGCCTTTCCCTTCTTCAGGGGATTTTCCCACTCCAGGGATTGAACCCAAGTCTCCCATATTGCAGGTGGATTCTTCACCAGCTGAGCCACAAGGGAAGCCCAGGAATACTGGAGTGGGTAGCCTATCCCTTCTCCAGAGGATCTTCCTGATCCAGGAGTTGAACTGGGGTCTCCCGCACTGCAGGCTGATTCTTTACCAACTGAGCTATCAAGGAAGCACTTTGGGTCTATATCCAAAGTGTCCATTTAAAGATATCAAACTCAACTTGTCTAAAAACTGAATTAAAAAAAAAATTTTTTTTTGAAATGTAATTGATTTACAATGTTGTGTTAGCCTCAGGTATTTGGCAAAGTGATTCATTATATATCTGTTCTTTTTTCATATAATGGAAAAGAATATGAAAAAAAGAACAGATGTATACGGTAGGTTCTTATTGTTCATCTATTTTATATATAGTACTATGCATACTTTAAACCCAAACTCCTAATTGATCCCTCCCCACCTTGTGATTGCCTCTGGTTTGTCTTCTATGTCTATGAGTCTATTTCTTTTGTACATGAGTTCATTCGTATCTTCTTTTAAGATCCAACGTATAAGTGACGTCTTATCTCTTTCTCTTTCTGACTTCAGTTCAGTTCAGTTCACTTCAGTCGCTCAGTTGGGTCTGACTCTTTGCGACTTCATGAACTGCAGCATGCCAGGTCTCTCTGTCCATCACCAACTCCAAGAGTCCACCCAAACTCATGTCCATTGAGTTGGTGATGCCATCCAACCATATAATCCTCTGTCATACCCTTCTCCTCCTGCCTTCAATCTTTCCCAGCATTGGGGTCTTTTCAAATGAGTCAGCTCTCTGCATCAGGTGGCCAAAGTACTGGAGTTTCAGCTTCAACATCAGTCCTTCCAATGAACACCCAGGACTGATCTCCTTTAGGATGGACTGATTGGATCTCCCTGCAGTACAAAGGACTCTCAAGAGTCTTCTCCAACACCACAGTTCAAAAGCATCAATTCTTCAGCACTCAGCTTTCCTCACAGTCCAACTCTCACATCCATACATGACCACTGGAAAAACCATAGCCTTGACTAGACAGACCTTTGTTGGCAAAGTAATGTCTCTGCTTTTGAATATGCTATCTAGGTTGGTCATAACTTTCCTTCCAAGGAGTCTTTTAATTTCATGGCTGCAGTCACCATCCGCAGTGATTTTGGAGCTCAGAAAAATAAAGTCAGCCACTGTTTCCACTGTTTCCCCATCTATTTCCCATGAAGTGATGGGACCGGATGCCATGATCTTCATTTTCCGAATGTCGCGCTTTAAGCCAACTTTTTCACTCTTCTCTTTCACTTTGATCAAGAGGCTCTTTAGTTCTTCTTCACTTTCTGCCATAAGGGTGGTGTCATCTGCATACCTGAGGTTATTGATATTTCTCCTGGCAGTCTTGATTCCAGCTTGTGTTTTTTCCAGTCCAGCGTTTCTCATGAGGTACTCTGCACAGAAGTTAAATAAGCAAGGTGACAATATACAGCCTTGATGTACTCCTTTTCCTATTTGGAACCAGTCTGTTGTTCCATGTCCACTTCTAACTGTTGCTTCCTGACCTGCATACAGGGTTCTCAAGAGACAGGTCAGGTGGTCTGGTATTCCCATCTCTTTCAGAATTTTCCACAGTTTATTGTGATCCACACAGTCAAAGGCTTTGGCATAGTCAATGAAGCAGCAATAGATGTTTTTCTGGAACTCTCTTGCTTTTTCCATGATCCAGTGCATGTTGGCAATTTGATCTCTAGTTCCTCTGCCTTTTCTAAATCCACCTTGAACATCAGGGAGTTCACGGTTCACATATTGCTGAAGCTTGGCTTGGAGAATTTTGAGCATTACTTTACTAGCATGGTGGCTCAGACGGTAAAGCGTCTGTCTACAATGCAGGAGGCCCGGGTTCGATCCCTGGGTTGGGAAGATCCCCTGGAGAAGGAAGTGGCAATCCACTTCAGGACTATTGCCTGGAAAATCCCATGGACAGAGGAGCCTGGTAGGCTACAGTCCATGGGGTCACAAAGAGTTGGACACGACTGAGCAACTTCACTTTTTTACTAGCATGTGAGATGAGTGCAATTGTGCAGTAGTTTGATCATTCTATGGCATTGCCTTTCTTTGGGACTGGAATGAAAACTGACCTTTTCCAGTCCTGTGGCCACTGCTGAGTTTCCCAAATTTCACAGCATCATCTTTCAGGATTTGAAACAACTCCACTGGAATTCCATCACCTCCACTAGCTTTGTTCGTAGTGATGCTTCCTAAGGCCCACTTGACTTCACATTCCAGGATGTCTGGCTTTAGGTGAGTGTAAGTGATCACACCTTGGTGATTATCTGGGTCGTGAAGATCTTTTTTGTACAGTTCTTTTGTGTATTCTTGCCACCTCTTCTTAATCTCTTCTGCTTCTGTTAGGTCCAGACCATTTCTGTCCTTTATTGAGCCCATCTTAGCATGAGATGTTCCCTTGGTGTCTCTAACTTTCTGACTTCACTTAGTATGATAATTTCTCTGTCTGTGTATGTTGCTGCATATAGCATTATTTCATTCTTTTTTATTGCTAATGTTCCATTGTATGTAAGTACCACATCTTTATCCATTCATCGGTCAAAGGACATTTAGGTCGCTTTCATCCAAACCTGGATTTTTGATCCTCCCTTCCCCACCAAAACAGAAAGCCCTTGCTCCACCTATAGCCTTCAACATCAGTTGACAGCAACTCCACCTTTGAAGTTACTCAGGTCGAAACTTTAGAGTCATCTTGATTCCTCTATTTCTCTCACACCACACATCCAGGAATTCAACCCATCATGTTGGCTCCACCTTAAAGTTTATCCAGAAAGCACCACATCTCACTGTTAAGCCACCAGCCTCTCAAGGCAGTCCAGAAGACTCTTATAAACCTAAGTCAGATCCAGCTGTCTCGCTTTGAAAACTCTCTGCTGACTCCCTATTTCATGCCCACTAGAGCCCAGGACTAAGAGTGCCCTACAAACTAAACGTGATCCTCCCGTCCCCGTTACCTCGAAGCCCTGTCCTTGTCCCTCCAACCCCTTCCCTGTCTCTGCTTCTTGGATGCTCCAGCGCAGCTAGCCTCAAGACTTGTGCTCTAGCAGACCCTCTTCCTCGTCCGCTTCAAGGCTTCTGAGAGTGCCTTCTCCAGTCAATCAGTTTACTCCTACCCTCTCTCTCCAGCCTATTCCCTGCCTCCGTGTTCCCGGTCCCCATCCTGGCCGAACTGTTACACAGCCCCCGACACTCTACTGCAGGTATCCACACGGCTTGCTCCTCCCTCCCTTGGCACAGGGTAGGCACTCAACAAATATGTGATGAGCAAGGGTATCTCTGCTATGCAAAATAACGTATTCCAGTAAAATTGCCAAAAGCTTAAAAATATCCATTATGCTTTCCTTCTCACCCTCCGCAGACCATTTCTGGGCAGTTTTGTTTGTATTTATAGTGGTTTTATTACAGCAGAATGCTGGACCAGTTCTTCACAAATTTATGAACTCAATAAAATTTCTCTTTATCTTCCCACCCTGTCTTTCAATATGGTGTCCCCATCTCTTTGACTTTCTATGTTGGATTTATTTAACACCGATTTAAGCCAGTTATCAAGGATACAATAGAACTGCGATGGATGTTCTATATTCTCTTCACTGCCCAGTATAGTAATCAGTAGCCACATGTGGTTATTGAGCCCTTGACATGTGGCTAGCTCAAGTGAGGAAATGAATTTTTAATTAAAAGAACAATTGTAATTGATTTAAATCTAAATAGCCACTTGCGGCTAGTGGCTACTTTATTGGAAAGTGAAGCTCCGTCTTTAAAGAATATTTATAAGCTCTTTGAGGAAAATGTATCTTCTCTCATTATATAATTATAAAGAAAATCAATATCTCTTTTTTATTATTTTGAAGTATGGTTGATTTACAAGAGTTCTATTAATCTCTGCTGTGGTTGAGTGTACTCAGTCGTGTCCGACTCTGCGACCCTGTGGGCTGTAGCCTGACAGGCTCCTCTGTCCATGGGACTTTCCAGGCGAGAATACTGGAGTGGGTTGCCATTTCCTTCTCCAAATTTCTGCTGTACAGCAAAGTGATTCATGTATCCATACGTGCACTTTCTTTTTCACTGTGGCTTATCAGAGGATAGTTCCCAGTGCTGTGTGCTAAGACCTTGTTGTTCATCCACTCTGTATGTACTGTTTGCACCTGCTCATCCAAAACTCCCAGTCCCCCCTCCCCCACGTCCCCTTTGGTAAGCACAGGTCTGTTCTGTCTGTGAGCCTGTTTCTGTTTTGCAGATAAATTCCGTTGTGTCCTTTTTTAGATTCCACACTTGCGAAATGAAATGTGAAGTTGCTCAGTCGTGTCTGACTCTTTGCGACCCCATGGACAGTAGCCTGCACCAGGCTGCCCCGTCCATGGGATTTTCTGGGCAAATGATATCAAGGGGTATTTGTCTCTCTTTCTTCCCTTTATGATAGTCTCCGGGTCCAGCCATCGCGTTGCTGCGGATGGCGTTATTCACTCTTTTTCTGGCCGAGCAGTACTCCACCGTGTGCATGCTGCGTCTTCAGGCATTCATCTGTCAATAGACGTTCAGGCTGTTCCCACGTCTTGGCGATTGTGACTAGTGTTGTTATGGACAGAGGGGCACATGTTATACTGCTCTCTAAATTATACTGTTTGAATATACTGTTTTTGTCCAGACAGTTTAGTCCAGATATATGGCCAGGAGTAGGGTTGGTGGGTCACCTGGGAATTCTATAGCTTCTTGAGGACCCTCCATTTGTACTGTTTTTCACTGTGGCTGTACCAACTTACGTTCCCACCAACAGTGTAGGAAGGTTTTCCCTTTTCTCCACAGCCTGTCCAGCATTTGTTATTTGTAGACTTAAAATTTATTTTTATTTATTTTTGGCTATACCATACAGCATGCGGGATGTTAGTTCCCTGACCAGGGATCAAAACTGCACCTTCCGCATTGGAAGCTCAGAGTCCACCACTGGCCCTGCAGGGAGGCTCATCTGTAGGCTTTTGAATGGTGGCCGGGCAGCACTCGTTGTAGTTTTGATCCACATTTCCCAAATAATCGGTGACTGCTGAGCCTCTTTTCACGTGCCTGTTAGCTATCTGTTTTCTTGGGAGAAATGTCTGTTTGGGTACTCTGCCCATTTTTTGACTGGGTTGGGGTTTTTTTTGTAGTTGAGATGTACGGGCTGTTGGTATGTTTTGGAGATTAAGCCCTTGTTGGTCACGTTGTTTGCAAACACTTTCTTCCATTGCGTGGGTTGTCTTTTCATTTTGTTAATGGCTTCCTTTGCTCTGCCGAGTTTGATTAGGTTCCATTTGTTTATTTTTTCTTCTATGTCTACTGCCTAAGAAAACATTGATATTATTTATGTCAGAGAATGTTTTACCTACATTCTCCTCTAGAAATTTCATGACGACTTGTCTCATGTTTGAGGCTTTGTTTTGGGTTCATTTTTGTGCATAGTGTGAGGGTGTGTTCTAACTTTATTAATTTATGTGCCGCCATGCAGCTTTCATAAAACCACTTGCTGAACAGACTCTCCTTTCCCCATTGAATGCTTGGGCCTCCTTTGTTGAAGATTAACTTCCCATCGGTGCGCTTACTGTGTTAACCGTTGCTGGCTTACCCCCGGGTTCTCCATTCTGTCCCACTCTGTGTATCTGTGTTTGTGCCATTTTGATTACTGTAGCTTTGCTGGACTGTTTGGAGTCTGGGAGGGTTATGCTTCCTGCTTTGTTCTTTTTCCTCAGCATTGCTTTGGCAATTCTGGGCCTTTTATAGTTCCATTTGCATTATAGGGTTTTTTGTTCTAGCTCTATGAAAAATGTTATTTGGGTAATTTGATAGGAATCACATTAAATCTGTAGATTGCTTTTGGTAGCATGGCTCTTTCAACAGTACTAATTTTTCCAGCCCAGTAATTACAGACATCTCCATTTCTTTGAATCAGGTTGAATTTCCTTTTTTCATATTTTATAGTTCTTAGCACATAAGTCTTTCACCTCCTTGGTCAGGCTTATTAGCAAATTTTTTTGGTGTGATTTTTTAAGTCTTTCTTACATTCCCCTTCTAGTATTCCATTGCCAGTGTAAAGAAATGTAAGTGATTTCTGTATGTTAAACTGTTTCCTGTACCCTAACTATTTAGTACCTTGACTATTACCTCTTTGTGAACAATTTGGGAAAGTATTATAGAAAGAAGTGACTTGAGAGTCAGATTTTAGGTCCATGAAAAGTTGTGAGTTAAACCCAAGAAGGCCAGGGCTGGGGGAAAGGGAGTATGGAAATGACTTTGTAAAATCAGTATGCTCAGCAAGTTCTCACGATAAGCCTGTGAGGCTGGTTCAACTCTTCCCACCTTCGTCACACAGACAGAGAAATGGGGCCTCTCAGAGATCAACTCTGGCCCGAGATGCCACCTGCCCGACCCCAGGGCCTGCACGGAGCTCTGTGTGGCCCCTCTCTCCTCTCCTAATGTCGCCGTTTAAGCCAGACCACCACAGAGCAGTAACATAGGCCACTAGAGGGAAGGAGCTGGACATTCAGATAGTGCACTTGAGATTTTGTAGGGCTTAAATGGAAGCGACAAAGTCAAGGGTACGGCCCTGGGTATGTAGTAGGAGGTAGGGCAGTCAAGCCAACAGCTGGAAGAACACGCCCCACAGAATTCATTGGTTAAAACCCACATTTTGTCATGGGTTCTCTGTGTAGGTCAAAACAACGTGGCAAATTGTGAATGGACTGGAGGTTTTTGCCTTTTTCACCAGCAGGCAGACCCAGTGGAGGATGCGGCCCTCCCCTCCTGCAGCTGATCTTTATTACTGTTTACTGCTCACTGGTATAAACTTCGCTACTCGGAATTGGATTAGGGAGAGGTCTGGTCTAAATTAAAGCTGTAATAAATGAGCACTGTTTACATTTCCTCACACCCGCCCTTCTCCACACACACATCAAATTACTCTGGAAATGAAATGCAAAATAAAAGCAAGGAAGGATTCTGTTTTTCATTAACATGTAATTATAAAATGCTGGGGAGCCCTGCTGGGTGGAGAAGGAAGGCCCATAGTAGGGGCGGTGATGCTGGAGGGTGCGACATTTCTCAGTGCTGTTAACTACAGATAGAGTATTATTTCCATATCTTTACAAAGAGATGAATAACAGTGAGGACTTCGAAGGAGCTCCCCAGCCTCAAATCAGAGACAGAGACGGAGCTGTGTTCCTTACTGTGGACTCTGGGTGGGGGCCACTTCCTGGTCTTTTCCAGCTTCTAGAAGTCACCTGCAGTCTTTGGCTCGTGTCCACCTTCTGCCACCTTCAAAGCCAGCAAGCAAGCTGGCTCCTTCTTAAGTCGTGTCTCCCTGACCTTCTCCACTCACATCTGCCCTAGCTCATCTACTACCTGTTTCCATTTTTAAGGACTCTGTGCCTACACTGGCCCCATTCAGATAATCTTCCTATTTTAAGATAATCTAATTAGCAACCTGATCTATCTAATTCAGATAATCTTCCTATTTTAAGATAATCTAATTAGCAGCCTTTATTCTATCTGCAACCTTAATCCCCTTGGGCCAGGTTCCAGGGATCAGGATGTGGGCATCTTGGGGTGGGAGAGATGGGGGCCATATACCCCAACTCCAGGGATCCTCCTACACTCTGGGACCTAACATCCATTGTTCCCACAACTTAGAACTTTCTGTCACCTTGCTTCACAGCATCATTTCCGACTTTTCTCAGCCAGAGTTCTACAATCAGTTATTAAGATTGTGCCTTTCATATACACTTTCCACGCCCTTGTCCCCATCCCTTGCGTCACTGTTCTTACCTGGCAAAACCTCAGAGAATAGGATTAAGTCCAGCTCTCTGCCTGCTCTGTGCCTGCATCCATGTGGCTACAGGTCTGGCCAAAGGACGCTACCAGTGGGACCGGCATGCTGCCCGCTGATCGTAGGACAGCTCCCGGCCCGTTCGTCCTGCAGGACAATTTCACACTTCTTGTCCTTCAACTCTCGGCCAGTCTTCCCCATCGACACTTTCAGCTAATGACCTTTGTCACCGAGAAAACAGAGGCGAGCAGAAGAGACCTTCGGCAACCCCCATAATCACATCTAAGCCTGGGTCCACGTGTCCTCTGCCTTCCCTCCCGGTGCCCTGTGGCCTCGGGTAGATCCAAGGCTGGCACCTCCTCTTGCGTCTGTATCCTAGCCCCCTACCGCATCCTTCCTGGTAGCACAAACGCAGGCCTGATTTCTCTTATCCTAAAATTAAACAGCAAGTGAACCCTCTGTTGACCCCGCTGACCCTTCCAGCTACCATCCATTCCGCTCTTACCCTTTAGGGCAAAACTCCTCAGGAGAGTTACCTGATTTGCTGTGTTCATTCCTTTCTTGCAATTCTCCCTTAACCCTCTGCAGTCACACTCTTGAGCCCAGCCCCTAATCTCAGCTGTCCTTGCTGAGGTCACCGAATGACCGCCGTGCTGGCAAATCAAGGGTCCCTTTCTAGTCTCCTCTTACTTTGCACATTAACTGTCCCATTGCCCTTGAAGCGCTTTCCTCACCCGACCCCCGGGGCTCTTCCTGTTCTCCACCTACTTTGCTGGCACTTTCCAGTCTCCTTTGCTAGTTCCACCTGGATTAAAGTACCAGATCAGTCCTTGGTCCTCACGTCTTTTCCACCCATACGCCCTTCTGAATGAGCTCAGCCACTCTCGCAGCTTTAAATACATCTATATAGTGTTGATGCTCAAATGTGTCTTTCCAAACCCAACATTTCCCCAGACTCCACACTCAGAGCCAGAACATCCCAGACAAGGGCCCTTATGGGTCTGACAGACACCCCAAACCCGCCATGTTCAAAACCAGGCAATTATCTCAGAACCTGATCTCCCCACAGTGTTTCCTATTTCAGCTCGCAGCTGATCCATCTCCTTGTTGCTTAGTCAATGTGCAGTTGCAGTGCCCATAGTCCTCAACTCCCCTCTTTCTTATCCATATCCCGACTACCTCAGATCCTTGACTTGACTTTCAAAGTATCTCCAGGCTCTGTGGAATTCTCTCCAGTTCCACTGCTGGTGTCCTGGGCCAAGCCACCATCACCTGACCTCAGTCGTTATAAGAACCTCCTATTATTCCTGCTTCCACCCTGGCCCCACCCTTGCAACGCAGCAGCCAGAGTCATCCCTGCAAAACCCAAGTCAAAGTGTGTCTCCTGTCCACTCGTGGTTGCTCATTTTATTCAGGATAAAAGCCACGTCCTTAAAGGGCCTGTGGTGTGCTGTGCTGCTGTGTCTGACTCTGTGTGATCCCCTGGACTGCAGCCCGTCAGGCTCCTCTGTCCACGGGATTCTCCAGGCAAGAATACTGGAGTGGGTTACCATGCCCTCCTCCAGGGGATCTTCCCAACCCAGGGATCAAACCCAGGTCTCTCGCGTTGCAGGCGGATTCTTTACCTTCTAAGCCATCAGGGAAGCCCCCTTAAGGGGCATTCGTGGCGCTAGACGCTCCGGCTCTCACTGGCCCCCACACCCTCCGATTGCCCTCTCCCCCGCACCCACACGGGCCTCCTTCCTTGCTGGGCTTCCAGTCTGCTGTCCCCTCTGCCGGGACCCCCACTTCCGCCTCGCCACCACCTCACATGCTTGTATGACGTGTTTCCCCGTTAAAGCCCTTCCTGAAGGAGACCTTCCTAGTCACTCAACTTAAAACCACAGGCCCTCATCCCTCCCTATTCCGCTTCCCCACCTGATTTTTCCCCATGGGATTCATAGCCTTCAAAAAAGACTATAGAATGTCTTCACTTTGTGTATTGTCTGCCTCACTAGCACCCAAGTACCAGGAGAGTCAGATATGGTCTATTTTTTCACTGCTCTATGCCCAGTGCCTGGTACAGAATAGCTGCTGGAAAATATTAGTTGGGTCTGAATGAATGTCTGTCTTGTTTTTGAAAAAATTCTCAGAGAGAAGTTGGACTGTTAAAAAAAATTCAGGGAATTTCAACCGATTATACATCTAAGCACATCCCTCTTTTGTTTTAATTTAAAGGAATTGTAGTAAATATTACTCATTACCTGCAAAAGCCATTCTCCTCCCTCCATCTCTTTCATGCTAATACAACTCTGGTTTTGTTTGGGATGTGTGTCCCTACCTCCAGGAGCGGAATTATGAAGGGTCTGAGCCAGTTCTGGCAATTCTAGAAACTCGCTTTTTTCATCACTTTGCACCTACAGGTGGCCGTGTGACGAAGTTACTGGATATGATGAAGTTAGTTGGGGCACAGCTGGGGAAGATTCTGCTCTCTGATCAGATGAAAGCTCTCATCCACCTTTTCTTGCCTGCTTTGAATCTCCACATGTTTTGGGATATCAGGTTTGAAACTATGGCAGCAATTTGTGACTGTGAGTTGACAAGCATAAGAAAGGAAGCCCTCACCATGAGGACGGCAGAGCAGAAAGACACAAAGAGCCTGGTGCTTTGATGATGCTATTGAGCCTTTGGACCAATTCCTGGAGCTACCTACTTTCAGTTCAGTTCAGTTCAGTCACTCAGTCATGTCCGACTCTTTGCGACCCCATGAACCTCAGCATGCCGGGCCTCCCTGTCCATCACCAATTCCCAGAGTCCACTCAAACCCACGTCCATTGAGTTGGTGATGCCATCCAACCCTCTCATTCTCTGTCGTCCCCTTCTCCTCCTGCCCTCAATCTTTCCCAACATCAGGGTTATTTCAAATGAGTCAGCTCTCTGCATCAGGTGGCCAAAGTGTTGGAGTTTCAGCTTCAACATCAATCCTTCCAATGAACACCCAGGACTGATCTCCTTTAGGATGGACTGGTTGGATCTCCTTGCAGTCCAAGGGACTCTCAAGAGTCTTCTTCAACACCACAGTTCAAAAGCATCAATTCTTCAGTGCTCAGCTTTCTTCATAGTCCAACTCTCACATCCATACGTGACTACTGAAAAACCAAAGCCTTGACTAGATGGACCTTTGTCAGCAAAGTAATGTCTCTGCTTTCAGACCCACTTTCAGACTTCCTGTTTTGTGGAATATATAGATCTTTTTGCTTAAGCCTCTACTTGTCAGGTGCTCTGCTGTTTTTAACCAAAAGCATGCCTAATTGATACAGACCTAGGTGAATCTTGGGGCGAACTGTGACATCAAGAACACCATACCCAACTGAATGTATGCAGATTCACGGAGCTTCTCAAACCTCAGGGGGCATCAGAATCACCCGGCCAGCTTGTTAGGGTTCTGGTTCCAGGGCCCTTCAGAGATTCCAATGCAGGAGCCCCAGGGTGGGGCAGGGGACACCGGCTGTGGAGCCACAGAGAAGAGCCCCTCTGACTCCTACCAAGAAAAAAACCTGCCTTTCAGCTGCAAGTAGCCGGTCAGCTGAAGACCTCTAGGAGTTGGCACTTGCAGGATCCACCCACATTTCTGAGCCACAACCCGTGTAGCTTGGCGGGGGTCTAGGACATGGTCACGCCTGCCCAGAGCGGGGCTCTGCCAGGCGGCCTTTGCTCTGCAGCTTCCCATTGGATTGGCTGAGACTTGGCGGCCCTGCGTCAGGCTCTCAGCACTCCCGCCCAATTCTGCTTCCTTCTCTCTCACTTTCCCAGGTGCCAGGCAGGCGCTGGGGTGTGAAGGCTCCATGCCCAGTGCCACAGCTCCTTCTTTCTGTCCCTCGCAGGCACTGCTGCTCAGTGAACCTCTGTGCTCCTGATTCCTCCCGAGGGTCTGCTTCCTGGAGGCCCCACTAACATAACAAACATTTGTAAGAAGCGCCTGGGGATGATTCTAATGCAGGTGGTCTGTGGTTCAAGTTTGGGAAATGCTAGCGTAGGACTTGGAGTAAGGAACAATCCTTACCCCAGCTCAGGGTCCCAGCCCCTTTACTCTTTGGGGATACTTCATTTTTCCCACCGGCACCTCTAGCATGAACACTGGGCAAATGGGCCCAACCGTAGTGCCGGAGAGCAAGCTTTGTGGAACAAACCATTTGCTGCTGAGTCACTTTACAAAGCTTGTACAAAATGGCGGCGTGTGCAGGTTCATCTTGCTCTGGGGTTGTGGCACCTGAACAAATTAGCCGCGCCTTTACTTTTCATTTCCTGCAGCTAGAAGGCCCGTCCACGGTTCCGGTTTTCTTCTGGACACTCTTCCCTCTTTGGGATAAGAGGCACTGGATGAGGGAACCGCACACCCTGGGGGCGGCATATCACGGAGGCCCTCCAGAAAGAGGCGCCCCAGGGTGGCAAATGCTACTTTACCATATTCCCTGGAACGAGATTCACCTGAAGCTCACTTTTCAGGTGTCCACCTTTCAAAACTGACTTTTTACTAAAGACCATTTGGGATTAGTGCTGAGGAACTGCAACTGACACATAAGCCTAAATCGAATTTTTCAAATGTTCACTGAACAGAACCAACCCCTCAAAAGTCAGCAAAGAAAAAGAACATGTGTTTCCCCTGTTATTCTGGATATTCTATCCACATCGTAAAGAGCCACTTTGTAGAGTGAGTGGTTCAATACGGAGTTTGGATGAAGTGAAGTGAAAGTCGCTCAGCTGAGTCTGAGTCTTTGTGACCCCATGGACTATACAGTCCTTGGAATTCTCCAGGCCAGAATACTGGTGTGGGTAGCTTTTCCCTTCTCCAACGGATCTTCCCAACCCAGGGATCAAACCCAGGACTCCCACGTTGCAGGCGGATTCTTTACCAGCTGAGCCACCAGGGACGCCCAAGGACCAGGAGAGACTTACCCAAATTCGTCTGCACTCCCCGAGGAGGCGGATGGGCTCAAGGGGCTGCTGGTGGTACCAAAGCTCTGACTCCTCGTGGAGCCCAGCTGAAGGAAGGAAGTCCACTCTGGGTCGCTTCGTCGGTCGCCGTAACTGTCGACTATGAAGTACAACTTGAGAGCTGTGAGTTCAGCTTCTTTTGGGGCAGCATGAGGCCCGCGGCCCGGGAGGCAGCATGAGGGCTCGTCTCCCAGCTCTCCCGGCGGCGACATTCTGGGCAGCGAGGACGCGAAGCGCACGCACCCCTCTCTGGCCCGCCACCCGCTGGGCAGCTAAAGCCAGGAGTCTTCCTCTCTCGAATCTCTCACCTTGCAGACCAAGCTCAGGTATGTCCCCCTACTCCCTGATGAGGTCTTCTTGCTGAGGCCTCAGTCTCCCCTCCTAGGGACTGCCCTGGACCATCACAAGGGGCTCCCCGGCTTGCTGCCTTCTCATTCCTTCTCCGCAGGGCTGTCAGAAAGAGCTTTTGAGATCCTAAGTCATATCCGGCCGTTTCCTAACTTCCAGCCTTTCAGTGACTCTGCCTGAAGGCTCCGCGGTGGGCCTGCAAGTCCTGGAGCAACCCGACCCCTGCGCCCCTGTGCAGCCTCATCTCCCTGCTCCCTCTGCTGGTTCAACACGTTCCAGCCACTCTGGGCTTCCTGCATTTTTTTTCTTTTTTTTTTTTGAGTGGGCTAAGTTCTTTCTCATCCCTGCTTATAACTCCCTTCCATCTACTTCTCATCAGAGTCACCACTGCCTAAGTAAAAGCTCCCTTCACCAGCCCTGCCATCTATGTTTGGCCTTTTCTAGAACTTAGTACCGATACTTTATAGACGTGACCGAGTCTATTGCGCACTGTATGTTTCTTCTGCTCTATTTTAAGCTCCAACATCAGACACAGGGCCGGCTCACAACGTCTTAAAAAATGAAGAGGCCTCACTTTATCATAGCTCAATCTTACCCTCACCAATTTTTCAAGGAGAATTTTTTTTTATCCCTCTACCACGAAATAAAGGCTTTAATGCTAGCTCCTGATAATCTCTATTTTGCTGTATAAAACATTTTGGCTTTCTGGAACTAGAGACGAGGTAAACAGTAAGTAATTTTCATTGGTTCAAATAGACAATATCTTTCTTAAAAAAATAGCTTCCCTGCTTTTGAGACACCTTTATTTATTTTAATTTTTAAAAATGTATTCATTTTGGCCGTGCTGTGTGAACTTTGGCAGTTGTGGACAAGGGGGCTTGCTTATTCTTCTCTGCAGTGAGTGGGCTTCTCATTTCGGTGGCTCCTCTTGTTGCGGAGTACAGGCTCTGGGGCCAAGCTCAGCAGTTGCGGCGGGAAGGCTCAGCAGTTGCAGCCCCCGGGCCCTGGAGCACAGGCCCAGTAGCCACCGTGCACAGGCTCAGTGGTGCCGTGGGACGCAGAATCACCCTAGAACAGGAATCGAACCAACGTCCCTCACACTGGCAGGTGGATTCTTTACCAGTGAACCACCAGGGAAGTCTCTCAAATGCACATTTCTGTACAAAAAAACATTTTGAAAAAATACATAATCAGAAGGTGCTTGAAGGCTTTAAAAACAAAGCCTGTGACGATTCCCTCTAGACTCAGATTCTCAACAAAGCAGTGAACTCTGCGGTGGCTTTCCAGCCCACTGAGACTGCACAGCCTGCCTCAGCTCAGCCAGCTCCTCCGAGTTAGCACCTGCTAACTCAGTAAACCTCTGTGCTCCAAATTCCTCCTGAGGGTCTGCTTCCTGGAGGACCCGGCTGACACAGGACAGCACCGAGGTCAGGGACAGCAGAGGTCAGAGCTGACATGTTCCCACAGCAGGGCTGCATCTAGATTCTGTGCGGCAGGCCTGTTCTGAAGCTGGCTCTCCATCTTTCAAGGCCACATTTCCTCACTGGGGTGGGGGAGAAGGAAGGAGTTGGCGTGGGCGGTTGTCGGTATAAGCGGATGAGGAAAAGGAGGGAAGGCATCCAAGGGATTCAAGAAGATTCAGCCACTAATCACGCAGTGAGGATTTGTCAGGAAAGCTGAACACCAGGAGAGAGAGAAATAATGAGGACTTTATTTAGGGGTATGACCTTTTGCAATTCGTGGATCTGGTTACGCAGTCTCTGTGAGGCTCCATGTCTGGTGTTAGAACCTAAAGCCCACAGCCAGTTGTTGGGAAGAGAAGAGGGAGGTAAGAAAGTGGTTCTTTATCAGGGCCAACCCCCTTCCCACCTCCATGCCTTTGGTCACAGAGCTCACTGTGCAGTTGGCTCACGTGTCAGGAAAGCGAAAGAGCTCCAGGGGCAGGTGGAAACTCTGCAGGCCCCGCTGGGGCGCCAAACCAATCAGGGGTCCCTCCCAAAGCAAAAAAGCACGTGATCGACATCACGCGGTGCCTCTGTACTCGCCCCCAACCCCGCAAGAGCCCCGAGTTCCACCCCCTCCACATAAAAGCCACATGGCCACTGCTTCCAGATCTTGGAAAAAATGTGCTTGTCCCCTCCCCCTCCCCCACCCAACTCATAAATGTCTTGGGAAGAAAATTTGGAAAATGTAGTCCAGCATTGTCAAGTTGACATTTTATCAAGCCCCACAGGATATACATGGAAGAGTTATATTAGGCTTCTCCAGAGAAACAGACCTAGTGGGCTATGGGGGTGGATGGAGTTAGATAGATAGGTAGCAAATAAGGAATTGGTTCATGTGATCCTGAAGTCTGACAAGCCCCAGGATGTGTCCTCAGCAAGCTGGAGACGCAGGAGAGACAATTATGTGGCTCCAGTCTGAAAGCTGGCAAGCTGGAGATGCAAGAAAAGCTACACTTCAGTCCAGGCATGAACACAGGAGTAGACCAGTGTCCCAGCTTTAAGACAGTCAAGGAGAAGACATTTCCTCTTACTCAGCCTTTTCATTCTATCCAGACCTTCAGCTGATGAAGACCACCCACATTAGGGAGTTCAGTTCAGTCACTCGGCGATTCCAACTCTTTGTGACTTCACGAACTGCAGCACGCCAGACTTCCCTGTCCATCATCGCGCCCAGAGTTTACTCAAACTCATATTCATTGAATCGGCGATGCCATCCAGCCATCTCATCCTCTGTCGTCCTCTTCTCCTCCTGCTCCCAATCTCTCCCAGCATCAGGGTCTTTTCCAATGAGTCAGTTCTTCGCATCAGGTGGCCAAAGTATTACAGTTTCAGCTTCCGCATCAGTCCTTCCAATGAATATTCAGAGTTGGTTTGCTTTAGGGCTGCTTTGATCTCCTTGCTGTTCAAGGGACTCTCAAGAGTCTTCTCCAACACCGCAGTTCAAAAGCATCAATTCTTCAGTGCTCAGCTTTCTTCATAGTCCAACTGTCACATCTGTACATGACCACAGGAAAAACCATAGCCTTGACTACATGGACTTTTGTCAGCAAAGTAATGTCTCTGCTTTTTAATGCTGTCTAGGTTGGTCATAGCTCTTCTTCCAAGGAGCAAGCATCTTTTAATTCCATGGCCACAGTCACCAACTGCAGTGATTTTGGAGCCCAAGAAAATAAAGTCTCTCACTGTTTTCAGATCTATTTGCCATGAAGTGATGGGACCAGATACCAGGATCTTAGTTATCTGAATGTTGAGCTTTAAGCCAACTTTTTAACTCTCCTCTTTCACTTTCATCAATAGGCTCCTTAGTTCTTCACTTTCTGCCATAAGGGTGGTGTCATCTGTATACCTGAGGTTACTGATATTTCTCAGGCAATCTTGATTTCAGCTTGTGTTTCATTCAGCCCAGCGTTTCTCATGATGTACTCTGCATATATAAGCAGGGTGACAATATATAGCCTTGACGTACTCTTTTCCCGATTTGGAACCAGTCTGTTGTTCCATGTCCCGTTCTAACTGTTGCTCCTTGACCTGAACACAGATTTCTCAGGAGGCAGGTCAGGTGGTCTGGTATTCCCATCTCTTTCAGAATTGTCCACAGTTTGTTGTGAACTACATAGTCAAAGGCTGTGGCATAGTCAATAAAGCAGAAATAGATGTTTTTCTGGAACTCTCTTGCTTGTTCTATGATCCAAGAGATGTTGGCAATTGGGTCTCTGGTTCCTCTGCCTTTTCTAAATCCAGCTTGAACATCTGGAAGTTCCCAGTTCACATACTATTGAAGTCTTGCTTGGAAAATTTTGAGCATTAATTTGCTAGCGTGTGAGATGAGTGCAATTATGTAGTAGTTTGAACATTCTTTGGCATTGCCTCTCTTTGGGATTGGAAAGAAAACTGACCTTTTCCAGTCCTGTGGCCACTGCTGAGTTTTCCAAATTTGCTTGCATATTGAGTGTAGCACTTGCACAGTATCATCTTTTAGAATTTGAAATAGCTCAACTGGAATTCCATCACCTCCACTAGCTTTGTTCGTAGTGATGCTTCCTAAGGCCCACTTGACTTCACATTCCAGGATGTCTGGCTCTAGGTGAGTGATCACACCATTGTGGTTATCTGCGTCATGAAAATCTTTTTTTGTACAGTTCTTTTGTGTATTCTTGCCACCTCTTCTTAATATCTTCTGCTTCTGTTAGGTCTGTACCATTTCTGTCCTTTATCGAGCCCATCTTTGCATCAAATGTTCCCTTGGTATCTCTAATTTTCTTGAAGAGATCTCTAGTCATTCCCATTCTAATGGTTTCCTCTGTTTCTTTGCATTGATCGCTGAGGAAGGCTTTCTTATCTCTTCTTGCTATTCTTTGGAACTCTGCATTCAAATGGGTATATCTACTATCAGAGGAGAAATGTTCTCAAATTCAATTGCCACAAGAGCCAGGCTAAGTGAACAGGGAAACACCATAATCTTCATTTAAAGGGAATCTATCATAAGAAGTATCTTATGATATAATAGGTAAAAGTCCTGATGGAGTTAGTTTCAAAACTATGTGAAATGCCTCTGGTTTTATGGAGAGAATTCAAGATTTGGAGTTGGAAAACTTGGATTTAATTTCTGGCATTGCCATTTGTGAGCTCCATGACTTTGAAATGGAGAAGGAGTGTTATGGACCCTCAGGTTCCTATGTGGAAGCCCTCACCCCAGTGTTATGATATTTGGAGATGGGGCTCATGTTAGATGGGGTTTAGATGAGGTCATGAAGGTAGGGCCCTTATAATTCCTTATAAAGGATTAGTGTCCTTATAGGACACACCAAAGAGCTTTCTCCAGCTTTCTGTCTCTTTTCCTTCCCCTCCTTCTGTCTCTGCCACATGAGGACACACACAGAAAGACATCTGTTGTCTGCAAGCCGGAGAGAACCGCGCCAGAACTTAACCATGCAGACACCTTTATCTCAGACTTACAGCCTTCAGAAGTGTGAGAAAATAAATTTGTTGTTTAAGCCACCTAGTCTATGACATTTTGTTATGACAGCCCAAGCTGAATGGTACAGGCAGGCATTAAATTTCTCTGAGCTTTAGTTCCTGATTTGTAAAGTAGAGATAATTATACCTGAGCTATAGGGTTAAGAGAGAGTCAATAAAATGTTATATAATAATAATTTTTAATAAACTGCAAAAATAGTACAAATGTATGGCCTTGTTCCATATAAAAGTAGTTAACATCTGTAGAGTACTTTGCAGATTATAATATACATTTAGATACTTTAATTTGGTGATTAAAACAACTGTAGTACATACACAAAACAGATAGTCCGCTCATCTTGTTGAGGAGCTGGAAGCCACAACTAGAAAACCAGGTCTTCTGACAGCAAACCCAGCAGTATGCCCACTCTGCTCTTGAAAGTTTTACTCAACTTTAACAAGACACACACAAAAAGGGTGATGAAGCCTGTACACAGACATAAGATCTGTTCTCCCTGCAGCTGCCCACTGTACCTCCTCCCATTCAGAGCTCATATGATGGGTGGTATTGATGTGTTTCTGGCACAAGTAACAAGTGTAGGTGCTCGGATTAAGAAAGAAAGAGAGAGATTTCCAGACTTCAGACAAAGTTCCCATAATTAAGACAGCACAGTACTGGCACCAAATCAGACATACAGATCAACTGGACAGAAAGAAAGCCCAGTAACAGACCCATGCACCTACGGTAAGTTAATCTATAGCCAAGGAGGTAACCCTATACATGGAGAAAAGACAGGCTCTGCAATAAGCGCTGCTGAGAAAGCTGGATAGCTACATGTAAAAGAATAAAATTAGAACATTCTTTAAAATCATACACAAAAGTAAACTCAAAATGGATTAAAGACCTAAATGTAAGTTGTCCTTGTTCAATTGCTAAGTCATGTCTGACTCTGAGACCCCACGTACTGTAGCGTTGACTACACCAAAGCCTTTGACTGTGTGGATCACCACAAACTGTGGAAAATTCTTCAAGAAGTGGGAATACCAGACCACCTTACCTACCTCCTTATAAATGTGTGTGCAGGTCAAGAAGCAACAGGTAGAAATGGACATGGAACAACAAACTGATCCCAAATTGGGAAAGGAGTACGTCAAGGCTGTATATTGTCACCCTGCTTATTTAACCTATGTGCAGAGTACCTCATGCAAAATGCCAGGCTGGATGAAGCACAAGCTGGAATCAAGATTGCCAAGAGAAATATCAATAACCTCAGGTATGCAGATGATACCACCCTTATGGCAAAAAGTGAAGAGGAGCTGAAGAGCCTCTTGATGAAAGTGAAAGAGGAGAGTTAAAAATCTGGCTTAAAACTCAACATTCAGATAACTAAGATCATGGTATCTGGTCCCATGACTTCATGGCAAATAGATGGGAAAACAGTGAAAACTGACAGATTTATTTTCTTGGGCTCAAAGAAATAACTGCAGATGGTGACTGTGGCCATGAAATTAAAAGATGCTTGCTCCTTAGATTTTCCAGTAGTCATGTATGGATGTGAGAGTTGGACTATAAAGAAAGCTGAGCACTGAAGAACTGATGCTTTCAAACTGTGGTGTTGGAGAAGACTCTTGAGAGCCCCTTAGACTACAAGTAGATCCAACCAGTCCATCCTAAAGGAGATCAGTCCTGGGTGTTCATTGCAAGGACTGATGTTGAAGCTGAAACTCCAATACTTTGGCTACCTGAAGCGAAGAGCTGACTCATTTGAAAAGACCCTGATGTTGCAAAAGATTGAGGGCAGGAGGAGAAGAGGACAACAGAGGATGAGATGGTTGGATGGCATCACCGACTCGATGCACATGAGTTTGGGTAAACTCCGGGAGTTGGTGATGGACAGGGAGGACTGGCGTGCTGCAGTCCACAAGGTCACAAAGAGTTGGACATGACTGAGCAACTGAACTGAACTGCTCCTTGGAAGAAAAGCTATGACCAACCTAGACACCATACTAAAAAGTAGAGACATTACTTGTCTGACAAAAGTCCATCTAGTCAAAGGCTATGGTTTTCCCAGTAGTCATGTATGG
>SJYW01012140.1:128596-144058 GCA_006410735.1 Raphicerus campestris | reverse complement strand
GAAAAGGAACTAAAAAGCCTCTTGATGAAAGTGAACAAGGAGAGTGAAAAAGTTGGCTTAAAGCTCAACATTCAGAAAAAGAAGATCATGGCATCTGGTCCCATCACTTCATGGCAAATAGATGGGAAAACAGTGGAAACAGTGTCAGACTTTATTTGGGGGGGCTCAAAAATCACTGCAGATGGTGACCGCAGCCATGAAATTAAAAGACGCTTACTCCTTGGAAGGAAAGTTATGACCAACCTAGATAGTATATTCAAAAGCAGAGACATTACTTTGCCAACAAAGGTCCGTCTAGTCAAGGCTATGGTTTTTCCTGTGGTCATGTATGGATGTGAGAGTTGGACTATGAAGAAGGCTGAGCGCCGAAGAATTGATGCTTTTGAACTGTGGTGTTGGAGAAGACTCTTGAGCGTCCCTTGGACTGCAAGGAGTTCCAACCAGACCATTATGAAGGAGATCAGTCCTGGGTGTTCTTTCGAGGGAATGATGCTAAAGCTGAAACTCTAGTACTTTGGCCACCTCATGCGAAGAGTTGACTCACTGGAAAAGACTCTGATGCTGGGAGGGATTGGAAGCAGGAGGAGAAGGGGATGGCAGAGGATGAGATGGCTGGATAGCATCCCTGACTCGATGGATGCGAGTCTGAGTGAACTCTGGGAGTTGGTGATGGACAGGGAGGCCTGGCGTGCTGCGATTCATGGGGTCGCAAAGAGTCAGACACGACTAAGCGACTGACCTGACCTGAGAGACTTTCACTTCACTGTGCTAAGGTAAATAAACCAAACAGAGAAATACAAATATTGTATCATATCCCTTATATGTAGAATCTAAAAAAATAACAAGCTAGTGAATATAACAAAAGGAGAATATAACAGAACAGAAGCAGACTCAAAGATATAGCAAACAAATGGGAAAGGGGATGGGGCAATATACGGGTAGGGCATTGAGAAGTTCAAACTACTAGACATAAACTAAGCTTCAAGGATGTAGTGTGAACGTGGGGAATATAACCAATATCTTACTGCTGCTGCTGCTGCTAAGTCACTTCAGTCATGTCCGACTCTGTGGGACCCCATAGATGGCAGCCCACCAGGCTCCCCCGTCCCTGGGATTCTCCAGGCAAGAACACTGGAGTGGGTTGCCGTTTCCTTCTCCAATGTATGAAAGTGAAAAGTGAAAGTGAAGTCGCTCAGTCGTGTCTGAGCCTCAGCGACCCCAGGGACTGCAGCCCACCAGGTTCCTCTGTCCATGGGATTTTCCAGGCAAGAGTACTGGAGTGGGGTGCCAAGTAACTAAAAATGGGATACAACCTTTTAAAATTATTAATCACTATATTGAACACTTGTAACATATAATATTGTATAACAACTACAATAGAAAGATAAATAGTAAAGTAAAGAAAGAAAGGGTGAGAGATGATCCTTTAGTGACTGTAACAGTTACTGGAAATCTGGACATTTGGCAAGCAAATTTAACCTAAATTGTGCCTCAGTTTCTTCATCTGTAAAATGGGGATAATAGCAATACTATGAAAGTGAGTCACTCACCCATGCCTGACTCTTTGTGAGCGCCATGGACTGTAGCCCGCCAGGCTCCTCTGTCCATGGAATTCTCCAGGCAAGATCACTGGAGTGGGTAGCCATTCTCTTCTCGAGGGGATTTTCCTGGCCCAGGGATCAATCCCAGGTCTCCCACACTGTGGGCAGACTCTCTACCCACTGACCCACTGGAGAGTAGACTGAACAGTACCATAGGGCTGCAGTTAAGAATCCGGGGAGCGGGCCCATTTAAAGTGCTGCTGACACAAAGTAAGTGTCAGTTCATGTGCCCTCGAAGAAGGTGACAGCGGCAAGAAGAAGATGGATGCCAAGATGAGAAATGAGGACTCACAGCCCTCTCCTGCCTTCCAGGGACAGAAGAGCCTGTGTCCCTTCACAGGCCACTAGTATTAGATTTGCTGGCTGGGGTTGTGGGTGAAGGGANCCTCTTTCAGAAAAGGAGCCCCAAACGAGTTACTCTACAAGCTAGTATACAAAAGGGCAATTATCTTTTATTTTCTCCTTCTTTTATTTATTTTTAATTAAAAAAAAATTTTGTTTTGGCTGCGCTGTGCAGCTCACAGGGTCTTAGCTCCCCCACCAGAGATCAAACCTTAGCCCTCCTTGGCAGTGAAAGCAGGGAATCCTGGCAGCCCCTGGACTGCCAGGGGAATTCTCCAAGGCCACTTTTTCCTAAAAGAAGGAAAATGCAGTCCTTGTCATGATAGTCTGTGTTATCCTAACTAGACTCTTAGACTCTGAGGTTTGAAAAAGTGCTTTCGAGGGCTTCCCTGGCAGTCNTCCTAAAAGAAGGAAAATGCAGTCCTTGTCATGATAGTCTGTGTTATCCTAACTAGACTCTTAGACTCTGAGGTTTGAAAAAGTGCTTTCGAGGGCTTCCCTGGCAGTCTAGTGCCAAGCATTTACCTGCCAATGCAGTGGACACGGGGCCCGGCCCCGGATACCACTTGCTGTGGAGCAACTATGCCTACGCGCCACAGCTCGTGAGCCCAGGCATGGCAGCTCCCAGAGCCCACATGCCTGCAGCCTGTGCTCTGCCACAGGGGAAGCCACGGCGAGAGGCCTGCACACTGCAACGACGAGTAGCCCCACTCACTGCAATGGCAGGAAGCCCACGTGCAGCAAGGAAGACCCAGCACAGCCAAAAATTAATCAGCACGTACATAAATCTTGTTTTAAAGAATGCTTTTGTGATGATTTCACTTAAACAGGCCGTCTTACAGATGAGGAAACTGAGCTCAGCGAGTCCACACGACTTACTCAAGACCCTCCAGTGAGTCAGTATTCCCCAAAAGTCGACGAGGAATCTNACGAGTAGCCCCACTCACTGCAATGGCAGGAAGCCCACGTGCAGCAAGGAAGACCCAGCACAGCCAAAAATTAATCAGCACATACATAAATCTTGTTTTAAAGAATGCTTTTGTGATTATTTCACTTAAACAGGCCGTCTTACAGATGAGGAAACTGAGCTCAGCGAGTCCACACGGCTTACTCAAGACCCTCCAGCGAGTCAGTATTCCCCAAAAGTCGACGAGGAATCTCCAGGTCCTGGTCTAGCCCCTCTGGGGTTGAAGGTAATATGCTGGCAAGAAGCAGAGAGCAGGGGAATTACCATGGCCCATCCTCCCCGAGCAATGTTCATGCAATAAAATTCATTAACACATTATTTTATATGAAAATATACATGCTATTTTAAAAATTAAATTCTAAAGATTTAAAACGAGTCTCTTCAAGGAAATTCCACGCTTGTGGTAGTGTTTAAAGCTATGTTCCTGAGTCATAACACTGGTGATACACCGTCAATATGGAAGCCACATGTGGCCATGGTGCATCTGAAATAGGGTTGATAAGAGTTGAGCTAGGCTGTAAGTGAAGACAGACTTCAAAGACGTAGGTCCAAGAAATAATAAAGTTTGTCAATAACTTGCTGTGGTTACATGTTGAAACAATAATATTTTAGGTACATTGGTTTAAATAAAGTGCATTATCAGGGCTTCCCAGGTGGCTCAGCGGTAAAGAATCTGCCTGCCAAGGCAGGAGACACAGGAGACACAGGTTTGATCCCTGGGTCAGGAAGAGCCCTGCGGTTCAAAACGGCAGCCCATTCCAGAACTCATGCCTGGAGAATTCCATGGATAAAGCGCATTATTAAAAGTAATTTCACCTGCCTTTCTCTCCTTTTAAATTTACTTCATTTTTTATTTATCTCTGGCTGTGCTGGGTCTTCATTGCTGCATGTGGACTTTTTCTAGTTGCAGCTGAAGCAGGGGCTACTCTCCAGTTGCATGTGAGTTTCTCGTCGTGATGACTTCTCTTATTGCAGATCTCGGGCTCTTGAGCGCGGGCATCAGAGTCGTGGCACACAGCGGCCGTTGCCCTGCAGCATGGAATCTTTCTGAACCGGGGATTGAACCCCTGCCCCCTGCATTGGCAGGTGTATCCTTAACCACTGGACCACCAGGGAAGTCCTTTTAATGTGGCTTAATAAACTGGAAGTTGCCTCTGGGCTTGTGTTATCCCTCTGTTGGACAGTGGTCGGACTAGAGGGTGGCCGTTAGGGCTGCTCAATAGCCGGCTTCTCTCCCTTTCAACGCACGCAAAGACAGCGGCTCCCGACCCCAGTGAAATTAGGCGTGGTCGTATAGTTGGCTTTGATCAACGACGTGTGAGTAGAAAAGACACACGTTCTACTGGGCAGTGCGTGTAACTACCCACAAGGGACAGGCAAACGCTTTCCAAGGAGCTCGTGGACGTGAGCGTGGAGACTAACCGCCGCCAAGCTGCGGTGAGCGGAGGCTCCCACTGTCTCGCCTAAGATCTGAAGTGTTCGCTCAAAATCAACATTTTAGAAAAACACAGTGAGATCTGGGGATCATTCACTCCTGTAACATCACCTAGTGCTAGAAGTGAAAGTCGCTCAGTTGCGTCTGACTCTGCAACCCCATGGACTCACCAGGCTCCTCTGTCCCTGGAATTCTCGAGGCAAGAATACTGGAGCGGGTTGCCACTCCCTCCTCCAAGCATCACCTAACACATTCCTAAATATAACTTTCTGGTGTAAAGAGAAATTACGCCCTGGCAGCATCTCCCAAACCTGCTTCACCACAGAACACTCTGAAGGTGTGATTTATTGACAGGAGACTAATTAGAGCTCATGCATACCCAGATTAGTGAAGACAGCAAAATTTAGAACATACAGATCACTTAATTGAACCAAAGATCAAAATTTGGCTTGTATGTTTTAGTCAATAAAACCAAAAGTTAATCACTTTTATGTTAAGAATGAACAAACCAAAATCATTTAGTTTACTTTTTAAAATATATTTCATCAAAAATTTTTATAAGTAATATTTTGTGACTTTTTAAAGCTTGGGTGCCTGCTCAGTCTCAGAAATAATGTTGCTGATCAAGGATAACACCTAGTATGTTCTTAAATTTTGTCTTTACAACATTATGATCTGAAAAAAGGTCACCTTTTCCAGAAAAGGAAGAACAATATGATCACTATGCTCTGCTGTATTTGGGGGTTACTGAAACAGGCTTCTCCAAAATTCAATTATTTCGTCCTGAATAACTCACTTCCTTTTTTTTTTTACAAAGCAGTCTGTGATTTTTCATTTTCACTTTGAAGGATTTACTTTTTGCTTGTTTTAGACTGACACAATTTGCTAACCACCGAGCCTGCTTTTGGTTTAAAACTTTCTTTTTTTCAATCTCAGATCCTTAGAGAGCAAGGTTATATAAAAATATAGTTTATTTTTACATGCAATGAGAACTATTATTACAAATTATTTTTTATTGAACTATACCGCAATCTCTTAAAGTGGTTTTTAGTATATTGACAAGTCATGCCACCATCGTGACCAATTTCAGAATATTTTTATCACCTCACAAAAACCCCATCCCCACGCGCAGCCACCCAGCATGCCCCTCTCCCCAGCTCCTGGCCACCACTAGTTAATGTTTGTCTCTATGTATTTGCTCTTTCTGGATATTTCTTACAAGTGAATGTGGTCCTCTCTCTGGCTCCTTCACTTAGCCTAATGTTTTCAAGGCTCGTCCATGTTGTAGCTTGAACTAGTACTTCATTCCTTTCCATGGATGAATAGTATTCCTGTGCGTGGAGAATCAGAATTACCACATTTTGTTCATCCATTCATTAGCTGATGGACATCTGGGTAGTTTCCACTTTGGGCTTTATGAATAATGCTGCTAGGAGCATTCCTATACAAGCCTTTATATGAAAGTATGTCTTTTATTATCTTGGGTCAAATTACAACTTTAAGATGAAAAATAATTTTTATGACAAAATTCATTACATAGACTTGAGTGTTTTTCAGCAAAATGGGGCTTCCATGGTGGCTCAGATATGAAAGAATCTGCCTGCAATGTGGGAGACCTGGGTTCAGTCCCTGGGTCAGGAAGATCGCCTGGAGAAAGGAATAGCAACTCACTCCAGTATTCTTGTCTGGAGAATCCCATGGACGGAGGAGCCTGGTGGGGTACAGGCGATGTGGTCTCGAAGGGTCAGACATGACTGAACGACTAACACTCATTTCCTTTCACAGGAAAATGCAGACCAAACATCCTGCATCCACGCATCAGGCTGGGTGACCTCCAGGAGAGCAAGGGTATGCAGGAAGACTTCCACCACATCTGTTTTGGGCCCAGTTAGTTCAGGCAGGAGCCTTTTCTTCAAGTGCTCATGACCACCACCACCCTCGACTAGGATCCACCCCCACTCTGCACTCCAGCGGGCTCCAGAACATTCTGGCTGTCTCATGAGATGGATGAGGGGTCCCTGAACAAGATCTCAGATCACAGAGGGCCGTCGCTCATGCCAGAGGCTTGAAGAACATGGCGCCCTCCTCTCTGGACCACAACAGGAGGCGCGGACAGGCCTGTACTTGGCTTGGAGAGGGCCTCCTGGGGTGGAAAACGCACTGTACTCATTCTGGTGGGAACTCACGGTCCCCCCTCCAGGTACACTGCACCCCTTTCAAGTGCTTCCTCCAATATCTGCTCCCAATGTATTTCTTCCATCCCCAGGTTCTTTTAAACTATCCTGCTTTTCACCATCTTAGCAATTGTCTACCTTTTACCAGCACATGTTGAATTCAAGAACTAAACTATGTATTTTCTTATCCTGGGGGGCCTCTGTCCACCTAGAGGAGAGGGTGGCTCATGTTTGGCTGCCTGGGTTGGGGGAAGGAGAAGCCCCAATAAAAGAACCTGATTTCCATAACAATGTTATCCCACACAGCAGGGAACTCAGAAACGCCATACCATTTCATAATGATAAATTATCCCATGAAACTAAGAACAACCACAGATTTTATGCTTTTCTTACACAATTAAGACAAAGACATTGACCACTATCCTGTGAATTTTCCCCCACCTGGCACAAACTTAGCCCTCTAGGGCATGGGCACCCTGTTTTGGACATGAGGCTGCCCAGAGCATGCAGCCACACTGAGGATCTATCTTGAGCTTTAGATGTCTTCAGCTGTCCCAACTGAGGAGTCAGGTTGGCTAGGTATGTTACGGAAACAAAAGACTGCAAACTTGAATTGGCTTGCAGTAACGAAGGTTTATTTCTCTTGGCGTTATACGCCCACGTGCCCGCTGCAGCCCCGTTCCGTCTCACTCTCACTCCAGGATTCCCAGGACAGCAGTCCCTCTCTGGGACATTGCACAGAAGGAAAGACACAGCAGGCTGAGCCAGACACTGGCTCTTTGCCTCACCCAGAAGTAACACACATCACTTCCTCCTGTATGTCACTGGCCAAAGCAAGTCAAGTCTCACAGCCACGGCCAAATTCATGAGGTGGGGACGCACCTCTCATGTGGAGGGGCACTACAGTGAGGAGCCCTGAATTTTGGCGAGCAATAAGTCAACCGGAGCCAGAAAGCCCCACAAGAAGTGGAACCATGTGTGGGTCCTAAGTCACCAAATTGTGCCTTCTCTCCCCCTCAGTCTTTGAGATTATTCAGATTCTTCTGTACTGGGATCACATCGCCTGGTCAAAGCCACCTCATCCCACCGGATCATTTTCCTCTCTGAATCTCACACAGTAGCAGTTGGGGTCTCAGACTCTTCCCTCTGAGAACGCCATCGGCTCCTTCCTTGCAGTGAGCACANCGAGCAGGAGGACGGGTCGGCTTGCGGCAAAGGCTCAGCCCAGTACCCGCCTGCACAACGGGACTGCTGGCAGAGAGCGCCAGCAATAAATACCCAGCTGTAACAGAACCAAGGCGCAGGTGTTTTTCAAGTAAACAGCCTCACTTCACCTCACCTGAACTCACATGAATTCTCATTTTGTCCTACTGGCTGGAAACTGCCTCAGGAATGCAGGAATTTACTGATAAGATGTCTCAGTTGGAAGGAAAACTCAGCGGCACCCTCTTTGGTCCTTTATCATATGTTTTAAAACACGAGGGCTAGTTCTTAAGGGAAAACTCATCCTGGGTATGAATTTAAGCCCAAAGGGGTAAGAAAACTGTTGAAGGTTAGTTTCTGCATAAGCCGGCCGGAATCAATGTCCCAGCCCACATTCGGGAGTCTAAATATTCTTTAAGCAGGAAGTTTTTCGATTCCTGATTTCTTACCTCCTTGAACAGGGAGCCCAACAGTTTAGAGAGTCTCATAAAAACGATGTATATATACTTTTACATAGGCTTGAAGACACTAGAAAATACTGTCTGCCTTCAAGCTCATATGATGAAGAACCATTATTAACATTTCTAAATAAACCGCTTTGCCTGGCATGCAACTAACTAATGAGTTGTATTCACTAGTCACGTGGTTCTAAATCCTTAACCCAAAGGTATGTGCCACAGTAAATGAACTCTGCTCATCAATCCTGGTGACCTGTCTGAGAAGAGATGGAGAATAATAAGAGGAACTGGAATGTTCCTTGTGAGTGAACTGAGAGCAGACCGCAGGAAGACACCGCCTGGTGCAGCAGCTGGGACCCCAGCAAAGCCCGTGCCTGGGCCTTTCCAGCCTTCTCTCCCTGCACTGAGGTCCATCCCCAGCCAGCCCGAGGCTGGCACAGCCCAGGGCCCCTGGGGAGTGCAGGCCCCTCCGTCCTCAGCCTAGTTCACTGCCTGCCGGCAAAGCAGGAAGGTTTCGCGCCCCTCCCCTCTACTGTTCAAATAATTACCTGGGCCTCGAAAATCTTTGTGGATCATTAATCGGTTATGGACCTGGACTTTCTCCCGGCCGGCTGTGAGCTGGAATGCCCAGTGGGACTCCAGGGGGCAGAGCCAGATGAGGGAATTCGTTACAGGCACCTGCTGTCAGCAAGGTCTTTATTTCAGATACCTACACCTAAGGCAAGGCTCAGAAGCCACACAGCCCGGGGGCGGCTGCTGCTGAGTCGCTTCAGTCGTGTCTGACTCTGTGCGACCCCACGGACGGCAGCCCACCGGGCTCCCCCATCCCTGGGATTCTCCAGGCAAGAACACTGGAGTGGGTTGCCATTTCCTTCTTCAATGAATGAAAGTGAAAAGTGAAAGTGAAGTCACTCAGTCGTGTCCAATTCCTAGTGACCCCATGGACTGCAGCCCACCAGGGTCCTCCGTCCATGGGCTTTTCCAGGCAAGAGTACTGGAGTGGGGTGCCATTGCCTTCCCTGCTGGGGGGCTGCAGGATTAGCTTTTCCCAGGAGCTGCTCAGTAATGATAAACTTTAGATGGATAACCGCTGGAAGTAGAAAAAACATAGCCAGTTCCTCTTTCAGAAAAGGAGCCCCAAACGAGTTACTCTACAAGCTAGTATACAAAAGGGCAATTATCTTTTATTTTCTCCTTCTTTTATTTATTTTTAATTAAAAAAAAATTTTGTTTTGGCTGCGCTGTGCAGCTCACAGGGTCTTAGCTCCCCCACCAGAGATCAAACCTTAGCCCTCCTTGGCAGTGAAAGCAGGGAATCCTGGCAGCCCCTGGACTGCCAGGGGAATTCTCCAAGGCCACTTTTTCCTAAAAGAAGGAAAATGCAGTCCTTGTCATGATAGTCTGTGTTATCCTAACTAGACTCTTAGACTCTGAGGTTTGAAAAAGTGCTTTCGAGGGCTTCCCTGGCAGTCTAGTGCCAAGCATTTACCTGCCAATGCAGTGGACACGGGGCCCGGCCCCGGATACCACTTGCTGTGGAGCAACTATGCCCACGCGCCACAGCTCGTGAGCCCAGGCATGGCAGCTCCCAGAGCCCACGTGCCTGCAGCCTGTGCTCTGCCACAGGGGAAGCCACGGCGAGAGGCCTGCACACTGCAACGACGAGTAGCCCCACTCACTGCAATGGCAGGAAGCCCACGTGCAGCAAGGAAGACCCAGCACAGCCAAAAATTAATCAGCACGTACATAAATCTTGTTTTAAAGAATGCTTTTGTGATGATTTCACTTAAACAGGCCGTCTTACAGATGAGGAAACTGAGCTCAGCGAGTCCACACGACTTACTCAAGACCCTCCAGTGAGTCAGTATTCCCCAAAAGTCGACGAGGAATCTCCAGGTCCTGGTCTAGCCCCTCTGGGGTTGAAGGTAATATGCTGGCAAGAAGCAGAGAGCAGGGGAATTACCATGGCCCATCCTCCCCGAGCAATGTTCATGCAATAAAATTCATTAACACATTATTTTATATGAAAATATACATGCTATTTTAAAAATTAAATTCTTAAGATTTAAAACGAGTCTCTTCAAGGAAATTCCACGCTTGTGGTAGTGTTTAAAGCTATGTTCCTGAGTCATAACACTGGTGATACACCGTCAATATGGAAGCCACATGTGGCCATGGTGCATCTGAAATAGGGTTGATAAGAGTTGAGCTAGGCTGTAAGTGAAGACAGACTTCAAAGACGTAGGTCCAAGAAATAATAAAGTTTCTCAATAACTTACTGTGGTTACATGTTGAAACAATAATATTTTAGGTACATTGGTTTAAATAAAGTACATTATTAGGGCTTCCCAGGTGGCTCAGTGGTAAAAAATCTGCCTGCCAAGGCAGGAGACACAGAAGACACAGGTTTGATCCCTGGGTCAGGAAGACCCCCTGCAGTTCAAAACGGCAACCCATTCCAGAATTCATGCCTGGAGAATTCCATGGATAAAGTGCATTATTAAAAGTAATTTCACCTGCCTTTCTCTCTTTTTAAATTTATTTCATTTTTTATTTATCTCTGGCTGTGCTGGGTCTTCATTGCTGCATGTGGACTTTTTCTAGTTGCAGCTGAAGCAGGGGCTACTCTCCAGTTGCATGTGAGTTTCTCGTCGTGATGACTTCTCTTATTGCAGATCTCGGGCTCTTGAGCGCGGGCATCAGAGTCGTGGCACACAGCGGCCGTTGCCCTGCAGCATGGAATCTTTCTGAACCGGGGATTGAACCCCTGCCCCCTGCATTGGCAGGTGTATCCTTAACCACTGGACCACCAGGGAAGTCCTTTTAATGTGGCTTAATAAACTGGAAGTTGCCTCTGGGCTTGTGTTATCCCTCTGTTGGACAGTGGTCAGACTAGAGGGTGGCCGTTAGGGCTGCTCAATAGCCGGCTTCTCTCCCTTTCAACACACGCAAAGACAGCAGCTCCCCGACCCCAGTGAAATTAGGCGTGGTCGTATAGTTGGCTTTGATCAACGACATGTGAGTAGAAAAGACACACGTTCTACTGGGCAGTGCGTGTAACTACCCACGAGGGACAGGCGAACGCTTTCCAAGGAGCTCGTGGACGTGAGTGTGGAGACTAACCGCCGCCAAGCTGCGGTGAGCGGAGGCTCCCACTGTCTCGCCTAAGATCTGGAGTGTTCGCTCAAAATCAACATTTTAGAAAAACACAGTGAGATCTGGGGATCATTTACTCCTGTAACATCACCTAGTGCTAGAAGTGAAAGTCGCTCAGTTGCGTCTGACTCTGCAACCCCATGGACTCACCAGGCTCCTCTGTCCCTGGAATTCTCGAGGCAAGAATACTGGAGCGGGTTGCCACTCCCTCCTCCAAGCATCACCTAACACATTCCTAAATATAACTTTCTGGTGTAAAGAGAAATTACGCCCTGGCAGCATCTCCCAAACCTGCTTCACCACAGAACACTCTGAAGGTGTGATTTATTGACAGGAGACTAATTAGAGCTCATGCATACCCAGATTAGTGAAGACAGCAAAATTTAGAACATACAGATCACTTAATTGAACCAAAGATCAAAATTTGGCTTGTATGTTTTAGTCAATAAAACCAAAAGTTAATCACTTTTATGTTAAGAATGAACAAACCAAAATCATTTAGTTTACTTTTTAAAATATATTTCATCAAAAATTTTTATAAGAATAATATTTTGTGACTTTTTAAAGCTTGGGTGCCTGCTCAGTCTCAGAAATAATGTTGCTGATCAAGGATAACACCTAGTATGTTCTTAAATTTTGTCTTTACAACATTATGATCTGAAAAAAGGTCACCTTTTCCAGAAAAGGAAGAACAATATGATCACTATGCTCTGCTGTATTTGGGGGTTACTGAAACAGGCTTCTCCAAAATTCAATTATTTCGTCCTGAATAACTCACTTCCTTTTTTTTTTTACAAAGCAGTCTGTGATTTTTCATTTTCACTTTGAAGGATTTACTTTTTGCTTGTTTTAGACTGACACAATTTGCTAACCACCGAGCCTGCTTTTGGTTTAAAACTTTCTTTTTTTCAATCTCAGATCCTTAGAGAGCAAGGTTATATAAAAATATAGTTTATTTTTACATGCAATGAGAACTATTATTACAAATTATTTTTTATTGAACTATACCGCAATCTCTTAAAGTGGTTTTTAGTATATTGACAAGTCATGCCACCATCGTGACCAATTTCAGAATATTTTTATCACCTCACAAAAACCCCATCCCCACGCGCAGCCACCCAGCATGCCCCTCTCCCCAGCTCCTGGCCACCACTAGTTAATGTTTGTCTCTATGTATTTGCTCTTTCTGGATATTTCTTACAAGTGAATGTGGTCCTCTCTCTGGCTCCTTCACTTAGCCTAATGTTTTCAAGGCTCGTCCATGTTGTAGCTTGAACTAGTACTTCATTCCTTTCCATGGATGAATAGTATTCCTGTGCGTGGAGAATCAGAATTACCACATTTTGTTCATCCATTCATTAGCTGATGGACATCTGGGTAGTTTCCACTTTGGGCTTTATGAATAATGCTGCTAGGAGCATTCCTATACAAGCCTTTATATGAAAGTATGTCTTTTATTATCTTGGGTCAAATTACAACTTTAAGATGAAAAATAATTTTTATGACAAAATTCATTACATAGACTTGAGTGTTTTTCAGCAAAATGGGGCTTCCATGGTGGCTCAGATATGAAAGAATCTGCCTGCAATGTGGGAGACCTGGGTTCAGTCCCTGGGTCAGGAAGATCGCCTGGAGAAAGGAATAGCAACTCACTCCAGTATTCTTGTCTGGAGAATCCCATGGACGGAGGAGCCTGGTGGGGTACAGGCGATGTGGTCTCGAAGGGTCAGACATGACTGAACGACTAACACTCATTTCCTTTCACAGGAAAATGCAGACCAAACATCCTGCATCCACGCATCAGGCTGGGTGACCTCCAGGAGAGCAAGGGTATGCAGGAAGACTTCCACCACATCTGTTTTGGGCCCAGTTAGTTCAGGCAGGAGCCTTTTCTTCAAGTGCTCATGACCACCACCACCCTCGACTAGGATCCACCCCCACTCTGCACTCCAGCGGGCTCCAGAACATTCTGGCTGTCTCATGAGACGGATGAGGGGTCCCTGAACAAGATCTCAGATCACAGAGGGCCGTCGCTCATGCCAGAGGCTTGAAGAACATGGCGCCCTCCTCTCTGGACCACAACAGGAGGCGCGGACAGGCCTGTACTTGGCTTGGAGAGGGCCTCCTGGGGTGGAAAACGCACTGTACTCATTCTGGTGGGAACTCACGGTCCCCCCTCCAGGTACACTGCACCCCTTTCAAGTGCTTCCTCCAATATCTGCTCCCAATGTATTTCTTCCATCCCCAGGTTCTTTTAAACTATCCTGCTTTTCACCATCTTAGCAATTGTCTACCTTTTACCAGCACATGTTGAATTCAAGAACTAAACTATGTATTTTCTTATCCTGGGGGGCCTCTGTCCACCTAGAGGAGAGGGTGGCTCATGTTTGGCTGCCTGGGTTGGGGGAAGGAGAAGCCCCAATAAAAGAACCTGATTTCCATAACAATGTTATCCCACACAGCAGGGAACTCAGAAACGCCATACCATTTCATAATGATAAATTATCCCATGAAACTAAGAACAACCACAGATTTTATGCTTTTCTTACACAATTAAGACAAAGACATTGACCACTATCCTGTGAATTTTCCCCCACCTGGCACAAACTTAGCCCTCTAGGGCATGGGCACCCTGTTTTGGACATGAGGCTGCCCAGAGCATGCAGCCACACTGAGGATCTATCTTGAGCTTTAGATGTCTTCAGCTGTCCCAACTGAGGAGTCAGGTTGGCTAGGTATGTTACGGAAACAAAAGACTGCAAACTTGAATTGGCTTGCAGTAACGAAGGTTTATTTCTCTTGGCGTTATACGCCCACGTGCCCGCTGCAGCCCCGTTCCGTCTCACTCTCACTCCAGGATTCCCAGGACAGCAGTCCCTCTCTGGGACATTGCACAGAAGGAAAGACACAGCAGGCTGAGCCAGACACTGGCTCTTTGCCTCACCCAGAAGTAACACACATCACTTCCTCCTGTATGTCACTGGCCAAAGCAAGTCAAGTCTCACAGCCACGGCCAAATTCATGAGGTGGGGACGCACCTCTCATGTGGAGGGGCACTACAGTGAGGAGCCCTGAATTTTGGCGAGCAATAAGTCAACCGGAGCCAGAAAGCCCCACAAGAAGTGGAACCATGTGTGGGTCCTAAGTCACCAAATTGTGCCTTCTCTCCCCCTCAGTCTTTGAGATTATTCAGATTCTTCTGTACTGGGATCACATCGCCTGGTCAAAGCCACCTCATCCCACCGGATCATTTTCCTCTCTGAATCTCACACAGTAGCAGTTGGGGTCTCAGACTCTTCCCTCTGAGAACGCCATCGGCTCCTTCCTTGCAGTGAGCACAGCTCTCCGCCTACTGCCTGTTTTACTCCCTACCCAGAGGCAATGTCAAGGGCAGGAGACCTGTCTCAGGAAGAGGCCAGAGGCGAGCTCCAACCCCAGGCCAAGTTGTGGAGGGCCCCAGAAGGCTGAGCCACCAGCTTTCTCTATTCATGGTTTCCTCCATACACTGATGTTAACTCGTTATATTATATAGAGTAAGTACTTATATAATACTTATATAAGTATATATCATATAGAATAAATATCCACATCCTGGATATAAAACTACACAATCAATCAACCGAAGTCAACAGGGGATGTATTAATAATAAGTTGAAAGGACTCAACAAGTTCTCTCAAACATGCATGCTTTGGTTTATTATCTTAAATCTGAAGCCTCCCCTTTCTCTGAATGCAATTAACATTGCACGCATGGTAAGCCACTTCTGTCGTGTCCGACTCTTTGAGACCCTATGGACCATAGCCCACGGGGCTCCTCTGTGCATGGGGATTCTCCAGGCAAGAATTAAGATGGCATTCACTGCCATCTTAAACACACAGTGTGCCTGTGTGTTTAGTCACTCAGTCGTATCTGACTCTCTGCAACCCGGTGGACTTCAGCTCTCCAGGCTCCTCTGTCCATGGGATTTCCCAGGCAAAGATACTGGAGTGTGTTCCACCTCCTCTTCCAAGGCATCTTCCTGACCCAAGGGTCAAACTCACGTCTCCTGCATTGGCAAGCAGATTAGGCAGGCAGGAAGTAGGCAAATAACAGAACCCCCCCCCCCCCCCCCCCCCCCCCCCGCGG
>SJYW01012140.1:105387-123793 GCA_006410735.1 Raphicerus campestris | reverse complement strand
TTTTTTTTTTTTAATTAAACGCTACCTTCTAAGTTAAGCAGAGCTAGTAGTGAAGTTCCATGATGCTATCAGAGACCCAGGCATTGTCTCTTTTCCTACTTCTCCATCTTTAATAACCTGGAGAAGGAAATGGGAACCCACTCCAGGGTTCTTGCCTGGAGAATCCAACGGACAGAGGAACCTGGCAGGCTACCGTCCACGGGGTCGCAGGAGTTGGACACGACTTATCTACTAAACAAGCACCATCTTTAATAATGATTTTCACATCTGGCTCGTCAGTTCACAGTCTTCAGATGGCTGCTGCCCCTCCAAGCCTTACGACTGTGCGGAAGGGAAGGGAAAGAATGGTGGGCAAGGGGCTTCTCTTCAGGAGGCTGCCTTTTCTTCCGGAGGTGACCCAGTCGGGGTTGCCTCCTCAAGAGCTTCTGCCTGTATCTCACTGACCCGAAGTGTATCCCGTGTCCCACTTGCCATAAGAAAGTATAGAAAAGAAATATTTCAGCTTTTAGCATCTCTGCAGTTGAGACAGGTGAGGGAGATGGGGGTTAGAGGTTGAGTTTAAGTAAGCCAGCCTACAGTGTCTGCCGTGATCCTTTTGTGGGGCTTCAGCTAGTTATACTCCTCTTGGTCTGGTCTGTACAATCCCCACAATGCCGCCTACTCCTGTGCTCAAATAGGTATCTGATNTAAGGAATCAGTTTCATGATTATCTGTTTGGGGAGGCCTTATGAAGCCACTGTGAAGATCAGTCCAGCTTGGTTCAGATCAACTCCCAAATATAGGCAAACTGCTTACGAGGTTAAGAGTTGAATGAATAATGTGTGATGCAGGTACTAGGGTAAAAGGTGAAAACGCAGGCCTTAAGCTACACTGCTCAGCGGATCACATCTCTGCAGGTATGCATAGTACCCTCAGGAGGTCTGTGCTCTGCTGGGCCTTGGGAATACAGGCCCGAAAGAAGCTAAGGTATCATACACTGGCTCAAACTCTAGTGTGCCGTTGGAATAGCACAAATGTCTCTTCCTGAATCTCTGAGAATTCTGAGTGTATGACTTATGGTTTCCAGGTCACTTCTGACTTCAAGCTTTAGTTCCTACTGAATTATTTCATCTTGTTGCAGACCATGACACCCCTATCTACACTATGTTGCTCCAGAGCAGGAAAAAAAGACCCTATCTTGACAACCCTCACAAAACACCACTGGCACAAAGCCTTTATGTATTTAGCAGAACCTTACTAAAGGTTGGAAGTAATAGAGGGGCATCAAGTTATGGAGTCTGAGCAAACAGCCATAAATCTTTTAGCTGTTAACCTTCTTCCTAAAAGTACTTTGAGTGACCTCAGTTCAGTTCAGTNGTTGGAAGTAATAGAGGGGCATCAAGTTATGGAGTCTGAGCAAACAGCCATAAATCTTTTAGCTGTTAACCTTCTTCCTAAAAGTACTTTGAGTGACCTCAGTTCAGTTCAGTTCGGTCACTCAGTCGTGTCCGACTCTTTGCAACCCCGTGAATCGCAGCATGCCAGGCCTCCCTGTCTGGCACCAACTCCGAGTCTACCCAAACACATGTCGATTGAGTCGGTGATGCCATCTAACCATCTCGTCTGTTGTCCCCTTCTCCTCCTGCCCTCAATCTCTCCTAGCATCAGGGTCTTTTCAAATGAATCAGCTCTCTGCATCAGGTGGCCAAAGTATTGGAGTTTCAGCTTCAGCATCAGTCCTTCCAATGAACACCCAGGACTGATCTCCTTTAGAATGGACTGGTTGGATCTCCTTGCAGTCCAAAGGACTCTCGAGAGTGTTCTCCAACATCACAGTTCAAAAACATCAATCTTTTGGCACTCAGCTTTCTTTATAGTCCAGCTCTATCATCCATACATGACCACTGGAAAAATAGTAGCCTTGACTAGATAGATCGTTGTTGACAAAGTAATGCCTCTGCTTTTGACTATGCTATCTAGATTGGTCATAACTTTTCTTCCAAGGAGTAAGTGTCTTTTAATTTCATGGCTGCAATCACCATCTGCAGGGATTTTGGAGCCCTCCAAAATAAAGTCAGCCACTGTTTTCCCATCTATTTGCCATGAAGTGATGGGATCAGATGCTATGATCTTCTTTTTCTGAATATTGAGCTTTAAGCCAACATTTTTACTCTCCTCTTTCACTTCCATCAAGAGGCTCTTTAGTTCTTCTTCACTTTCTGCCATAAGGGTGGTGTCATCTGCATACCTAAGGTTATTCATATTTCTCCCAGCAATCTTGATTCCAGCTTGCGCTTCCTCCAGTCCAGCGTTTCTCATGATGTACTCTGCATATAAGTTAAATAAGCAGGGTGACAATATACAGCCTTGACGTACTCCTTTTCCTATTTGGAACCAGTCTGTTGTTCCATGTCCAGTTCTAAGCGTTGCTTCCTGACCTTCATATAGATTTCTCAAGAGGCAGGTCAGGTAGTCTGGTATTCCCATTTCTTGAAGAATTTCCCACAGTTTATTGTGATCTACATAGTCAAAGGCTTTGGCATAGTCAATAAAGCATAAGTAGATATTTTTCTGGAACTCTCTTGCTTTTTCTATGATCCAGCAGATGTTGGCAATTTGATCTCTGGTTCCTCTGCCTTTTCTAAAACCAGCTTGAACATCAGGAAGTTCACGGTTCACGTATTGCTGAAGCCTGGCTTGGAGAATTTTGGGTGACCTCACTCCCACCTATTTCAGTCAAGGTTTCTGGTTGCAAGCAATAACCACTGTACTTTTGGGTGATTTAAACAGGAAAGGAATCTCAAAAAGGACTGAAGAGTCAGGTTGGAAATCTGTGTTTCCAGGAACGACATGTAGGACTATGCTGGAGCGCTGGTACAGTGACGATGCTTCAGACGCTACCTCTGGGCACTGAACAGCATCCCAGCTTGTACGGCTGACCACAGTGGACACTGATGCTCTAACTGATGAAGGGCTTACTGCTGCTGTTGCCACCCTTCCAGAAAGTATTCTTTCTCTGCAGTCTCTGCTTTGCGGCATCTTTAGTCCCCTAGTGTGANGTTGGAAATCTGTGTTTCCAGGAACGACGTGTAGGACTATGCTGGAGCGCTGGTACTGTGACGATGCTTCAGACGCTACCTCTGGGCACTGAACAGCATCCCAGCTTGTACAGCTGACCACAGTGGACACTGATGCTCTAACTGACGAAGGGCTTACTGCCGCTGTTGCCACCCTTCCAGAAAGTATTCTTTCTCTGCAGTCTCTGCTTTGCGGCATCTTTAGTCCCCTAGTGTGGATGAATTTCATTAGTGTTCTTCAGGTCACAGGCCCAGGTGCAGCTACAAGAGAGGCTGGAAAAGAAGTCTCTCCCTATAAAGTGAGGGATTCTCAGATCTAAGGATATAAGTTGTTTATGGCAAACATTCTCTATGTCTCTGCTTCCTGAATGTTTTGTTTGTGAGCCATTTGGAGAGCTTGTCAAGGTACAGATTCTGATTCAGTAATTTTAGGTGGCACCTGAGATCCCACAGCAATGCTGCTGGTCTGAGGACCATACTTTGAGTAGCAAAACTTTATACCAAAGATATTCAAATTTAGTTGCATATTAGAGTCACTTGAGAAACTTTTTTTTTTTAAATACTAACATCCGGTGTCATCCTCAGCTGACTTAACTGGTCTGAGGGAAGGCCTGGTAATGCAAACTTTTAAAGCTCCAGATGATTGCAGTGACCCTCAGATACCATCTTTCACTGCAGGTTCCAACTGTTTGTCACTTTCCAAGGTTATTTCTCTTTTCCAAAAGCCTAGGTTGCCACTTTTCCAATCTTGCTTGGGTCCCCCTTCAAATAACTCTTATTTATTATGCAGAACAATTTGACACTCCACCCCCTACTTCCTGAGACCTAACTCTGCAAATCCAAAGAATGGATAGAGATCTCCTAATTCAGGATTTTCCTGTTGTGCTGGGAGAGTGTAATCTAAAGTGATCCATGGACAATATTATTATGAATGTTAACAGTTCTATATTTTAACATGCATTGCCAAAAATGTAACTAACACAATAATTATAATTTCATAAATATTTTTCTTTAGGACAAGTCAGTACATTAAAAAAATAGGTATATAATGAGATAGAGATTCTGAGCAGATACAACTTAAATTATGAAAAAAAAAAAGAAAAAGAAATGGTTTGCAAAGGAATGAGAGTGTTTATACTGCTAATTTTAAGCTTTCTATCCAAAGTCATGGCCTTTGGAAGCACAAAAGAACTGGCAGAAAAATTTTATTGGTCTTTTTTCTTTTCTCTTCCCTATCCGTCTCTGGAGGACAGGAAGCAATACAGAGATTTATTTCTGAACTTATGTGAATTACATAAGTAATAAGATGTGCTATCCATCTTAGCACACTGAAATAGTTACAGTCAATCTTGATCTTAAATCACAATTGTTTTCTTCTATATTACATGCAGATTTTATAAGGTTTTAAGAAAATATGATCAACCTTTGAAAAGTCATGAGTTAAACAAAAGTAACCATAAGATTGCTTATGGAATATGAAAAATAGATGAAATTCTTTAACCAGTTAATCTTTGACAAGAAAATGGGCGAAAACTTTTAGAATTCTTGAAAGTTAATCTACAATTCCAGAGAGTCCAAAAACTCCTGAGGAGAAAATTTTAAAACTCTTCACCTTGCCACATCATTGTGAAATTTCAGAACACCTAAGAAAAACAGCAGATTTCTCTAGCAACAGAAACCAGAATGTAACAGAATAATATGTTCAGTATTCTGAGGAAAAAAGACAGTGGCTAACCTAGTATTATATATCCAGTAGAATTATCTTCAATGAACAAGGGCAAAATAAACGAGTTTCAGGTGAAAAACTTGAGTTTGCCAGACATCACACTTATTAAAGGAAATTCTATAGAATTTACTTCAGGCAAAAGGAAAACCACCCAGAAGGAAGATCTGAGATATGCAAAGAAATGGTAATCAAAATATTTTTACCCATGCAGATGGGTCTAAAAAAAGAATGATGTCTAATTTACAGAAGGAAAACAGGATAGAACTAAAGTAGGGATTAATAATAGCTTCTAAATTAGTAGGGGTGTGCCAAGTTAAAACATCCTAAGGCCTCTGAATTATTCAAGAGGTGAGTAAAGATATTTAGTGGCTTGAGACTTTGTTTAAAACTTTGTTAAAAGCTATAAAACAGTAGAAAAATCACCTTACAATATACAAGGTGGATGACTCCCAATAGAGAAAAAGACATGCCCAAGACCACGCACTCACATAGGTGCGCACACACGCACGCACGCGCGCACACACCCTCCAAAAGAAATTTCTTTTGCAAGTTTCTGACATTTTAATCTTCACTGTCTGCCATTCTTATTCATGGTAGATAGTATACTTTTTCATTCTGAGCTTAACTTTAAAGGGTTCTTTTATCCTGAGAATCCCTTTCACCCTTTTATGGAAGCATCCCTACAGGTTGGTTTTGTTTTTGCCAGGCATTCCAGTTGCACCTTGACTGGGACCTTTTTGCAGGGAAGAGGCAAGAGGAATTAATTTGTAGGTTTTGAAATCTCAACACCAGCCCAAGTGCTATAAACTCCAAACTCATGAAATGCAGGCTTAGGATTTTTAAATTTCATCAGTTAAATAATTTTCATTTTCATCCAGAAAGAGGACAGCTGCTTGTCTCCTGGGTGTTTTCCATTTGCCCTAGATGCGGACACGACTGAGCAACTGAACTGAACTGCCCTTTTCCTGAGCTGATGTCTCTTGTGGCCAACCGCCTTTTGCCTGTACTCAGTACCAGCGCACACCCTGANGTGTGTTAGAACATTAGTATGAGCATGAATTAATAGAGAAAAGCCCATACACTCCAATTTGGTAACACAACAATCTTTATTTCATCTCTATAGCAGTTTATAGAAATCTTAAATTTATTATAATTTCTGGCATCTAACAAAATAGGAACTTATTAATTTCCATTATTATAACTAATTTCTATAACATTCTGCTAATATTTTCAGAAATATCTATCCGTTTCTTTTGTCCTTGTTTCTGTTTTCCTTCGTAAGCTAAGATATAATATCTTCATCTTGCAGCCTTTTGTACTTAACTATTATTGTTATTGTTGTTCAGTCACTCAGTCCTGTCTGATTCTCTGTGACGACATGGACTGCAGCATGCCAGGCTTCCCTGTCCTTCACTGTCTCCCTGAGTTTGCTCAAACTCGTGTCCATTGAATCGGTAATGCCATCCAACTGTCNTTCTCTGTGACGACATGGACTGCAGCATGCCAGGCTTCCCTGTCCTTCACTGTCTCCCTGAGTTTGCTCAAACTCGTGTCCATTGAATCGGTAATGCCATCCAACTGTCTCGTCCTCTGCCACCCTCTTCTCCTTTTGCCTTCAGTCTTTCCCAGGGTCAGGGTCTTTTCCAGTGAGTTGGCTCTTCACATCAGGTGGCCAGGGGTTTGTAGCTTCAGCCTCAGTCTTTCCAGTGAATATTCAGGGTTGTTTTCCTTAAAGATTGACTGGTTTAATCTCCTTGCAGTCCAAGGGACTCTCAAGAGTCTTCTCCACCACCACCATTCAGAAGCATCAGTTCTTCTGTGCTCAGTGTTCTTTGTAGTCCAACTCTAACATCCATTCATGACTTCTGGAAAAAAACCACAGCAGTGGACCCTTGTTGGCAAAGTGATGTCTCTGCTTTTTAATACGCTGTCTAGGTTTGTCATAACTTTTATTACAAGCAGCGAGCGTCTTTTAACTTCACGGCTGCAGTTAGTGTCCACAGTAATTTTGGAGCCCAAGAAAATAAAGTCTGTTGCTGTTGCCATTTTTCTCTGTTGGTTTGCCATTAAGTGATAGGACCAGATGCCAGGATCTTAGTTTTTTGAATGTTGAGTTTCAAGCTAGCTTTTTCACTCTCCTCTTTCACCTTCATCAAGAGGCTGTTTAGTTCCACTTCACTTTCTTCCATGAGGGTGGTGTCATCTGCATATCTGATGATGCTGGTGATATTTCTCCCAACAATCTTTGATTGTGATTCATCCATCCCAGCATTTTGCATGATGTACTCTGCGTAGAAGTTAAATGGGCAGGGTGACAATATGCAGCCTTAAAAACAAATTATATTTCACACCATCTATGATTTTAGCCTGCAAATCCACTGATGACATCTGCTTTCCAAATTACAGTCTGCGGCAAATCCTGAGACTCCAAACTCGGCCATCTCCAGAGAGGCCAGCACCCAGTCTTCTTCAGCTGCCACCAGCCAAGGCTATGTTCTGCCAGAAGGCAAAATCATGCCGAACACTGTTTTCGTTGGTGGAATTGATGTTAGGGTAATGTATTCATGTTTTCATTTATTGAAAGTATTTTGTGAATAGTGGGATTTGGGTAGTGTAAACATAAGACTTTTTTTTTAAGTATTTCATGCAGGTTTGGAATTGTTTTTATGTATAACTTTTAGGGGCTAAAAATATCTTTGATATAGATATGTAGTTTGGGGATGCTTGGAGGACATATTTCCATATCACCAAATCTTCTTTATAGTATCATTGAAATTTTTGAATGTTGAATTTTTACTTTTAAAAATCAAATTCTTCTGCATAGATGGATGAAACAGAGATTAGAAGTTTCTTTGCTAGATATGGTTCAGTAAAGGAAGTGAAGATAATCACGGATCGAACTGGTGTGTCCAAAGGGTGAGTAAAACATATGTTTAATGTAAATTATAATAAATATCTGAACTATACCATGTATAGAATTTCAGAAAAGAAAAATTGAAAACTGGTATTCTAACATTTGTATAAGTGAAATTTGTTGCTTTGTAGCTTCTTTCATGTAGAGGATAAGTTTTGCTGCCAGCTCTTTTATTTAATCATTTGCCTAGTGTTTATATTTAAATATTTCTTGTCTTCATTTCACATAAGAAGATTAGTCAGTTTTATCAAAGAATTGTTTTCTTCCTATATTTCACAGTATCTTAAATTTTAATGATTTTGCCATAGATAATAAGTTAAACTCAGATTCATAGGTATGAATTTTTTTTTGTTAATTAAGTTCCTACACTGCCTTAATCTTTGTGAATTCTGACACAAATCTGTAGATCAGGGTAGGAAAGTAAAACAGTAGTATTTATAGAGAATCTATCGTGTACATCTTATAGCTATTTATCTCAGTATATTTTTCATCCTTTATCATTATTTAGTCAGTAATAAAACACTGGTTTTAAACCATGTACTGATACGGTGGTGATTTTATACTTCATCTGTCTAACTTTCTAGCTATGGATTTGTTTCATTTTATAATGACGTGGATGTGCAGAAGATAGTAGAAGTAAGTAATCTTCTTTTGGAAAAAATCTATTATGTTATGAATGTGGTGTTTAGTATTAATTTGCATCCTGAATATATACTCATTCTTTTATAAGATATAGAAATAAGTATATTTCCTATTTGAAATTCAGGCTTGGAATAATTTACATAACTTACCAGAACTTTTGTATTTTTGATTGAGCATCCAGCTTCATGAACAAGAGACAGGAAAGATTAGAGACAGAGAGTAAAGATTTTTTTTTTTATCAAATTCCATAACTTCTCAAAATTTTACTAGAGTGAAGGTAAGTAAGGTGGTTTCATGCTGATAAGTTTTGATTTGGTATATTCTTAACCATTGATCTTATCTGATAATAGTAATTTTAGAGAACTTGGGTATTTTATCAAAGTCTTGGAAGTAAAGACTTGGACATTAAATCTAGTTTTGATGCTGTTTTATTTTCAGTCACAGATAAATTTCCATGGTAAAAAGCTGAAACTGGGCCCTGCAATCAGGAAACAAAATTTCTGTGAGTAAAGAAAGGAATTGTTCTTGTTGACACACTTGTGACTTTTCAGAGAACTGAAAATAGGCTTTGTTTTCTTTTTGCTCTTTAAAAAGGTGCTTATCATGTGCAGCCACGTCCTTTGGTTTTTAATCCTCCTCCTCCACCACAATTTCAGAGTGTCTGGAGTAATCCAAACACTGAAGCTTACATGCAGCCTCCAGCCATGATGAACCCTATAACTCAGTATGTTCAGGTAAGAAGTACCTATGCTCCTTTTTCTTTGGTGTGTGTCTTATACTAGAGATCTTATTATTGATGCGTGCACCTTAAAAATGAAGCCAGTCTTAGTTCTTACCCTCTGTGGAATCATGTCGACAGTTCCGTAATAGATGACGATACTAGCCCTGTTTGAATACTTTTGAATGATGGGACGTTTTGTTAGAAATGTCATTCTTAGTGTTGCCTGTTCTTGTTCTTGTTCAGTTGCTAGGTCCTGTCCAACTCTGCNGCCATGATGAACCCTATAACTCAGTATGTTCAGGTAAGAAGTACCTATGCTCCTTTTTCTTTGGTGTGTGTCTTATACTAGAGATCTTATTATTGATGCGTGCACCTTAAAAATGAAGCCAGTCTTAGTTCTTACCCTCTGTGGAATCATGTCGACAGTTCCATAATAGATGACGATACTAGCCCTGTTTGAATACTTTTGAATGATGGGACATTTTGTTAGAAATGTCATTCTTAGTGTTGCCTGTTCTTGTTCTTGTTCAGTTGCTTGGTCCTGTCCAACTCTGCAACGCCATGGACTGCAGCATGTCAGGCTTCCCTGTCCTTCACTATCTCCTAGAGTTTGCTCAAACGCACGTCCATTACTTCAGTAATACCAGGCAGCTATTTCATTCTCTGTTGTCCTCTTCTCCTCCCACCCTCAATCTTTCCCAGCATCAGGGTCTTTTCCAGTGAATTGGCTCTTTGCATCAGGTGGTCATATTGGAACTTCAGCTTCAATATCACTCCTTCAATAAATAATCAGGGTTGATTTTCTTTAGGATTGACTGGTTTGATCTCCTTGCTCTCCAGGAGACTCTCAAGAGTCTTCTTCAGGACCACAGTTCAAAAGCATCAGTTCTTAAGTGCTCACACTTTATGGTCCCACTGTCACATCCATACGTGACTACTGGAAAAGCCATAGCTTTGATTATACAGACCTTTGTCAGCAAAGTGATATCTCTGCTTTTTAATATGCTGTCTAGGTTTGTCATAGATTTTTTTCCAAGGAGCAAGCGTCTTTTAATGTCATAGCTGCATTCACCGTCCACAGTGACTTTGGAGCCCAAGAAAATAAAGTCTACCACTGTTTCCATTTTCTCCCATCTATTTGCCATTAAGTGATGTGACCAGATGTCAGAATCTTAGTTTTTTGAATGTTGAGTTTTAAGCCAGCTTTTCCACTTGCCTTCGACCTTCATCAGGGAGCTCTTTAGTTCTTCACTTTCTGCCATTAAGATGGTGTCGTCTGCATACCTGAGGTTGGTGATAATTCTGGCAGTCTTGATTCCAGCTTGTGATTCATCCAGCCCGGCATTTAGGAAGATGTACTCTGTACATCAGAGTTACCACGTACAGCCTTGCAATACGCCTTTCTCAATTTTGAACTAGTTCATTGTTCTATGTCTGGTTCTAACTGTTGCTTCTTGACCTGAATACAGGCTTCTCAGGAGGCAGAAGAGGTTGTCTAGTATTCCCATGTCTTGAAGAATTTTCCTTTGCTTTTTGTGATCCACACTTTCAAAGGCTTTAGTATAGTCAATGAAGCAGAAGTAGTTGGTTTTCTGGAATTCTCTTGCTTTCTCTATGACCCAAAAGATGTTAGCAATTTGACCTCTGATTCCTCTGCCTTTTCTAAATCCAGCTTGTACATCTGGAAGTTCTTGGTTCACATGCTGTTAAACCCTAACTTGAAGGCTTTTGAGCATTACCTTGCTAGCATGTGAAACAAGCTCAATTTATACAGTTCAAACATTATTTGGCATTGCTCTTCTTTGGGATTGAAATGGAAACTAACCTTTTTCAGTCCTGTGGCCACTGCTGAGCTTTCCAACTTTTCTGGTACACTGAGTGCAACACTTTAACAGCACCATCTTTTAGAATTTGAAATAGCCCAGCTGGAAATCCCTCACCTCCACTAGCTTTGTTTGTAGTGATGCTTCCTAAGGCCCACTTGACTTCACACTCCAGGATGTCTGGCTGTAGGTGAGTGACCACATCACTGTGGTTATCTGGCTCATTAAGACCTTTGTTATACAGTTCTTCTGTGTATTCTTGCCACCTCTTCTGAATCTCTTGTACTTGTGGTAAGTCCTTGGCGTTTCTGTCCTTTATTTTGCCCATCTTTGCATGAAATGTTCCCTTGGTGTTGTGTTACTTCTTATACTAAGCTTAAATCTGCTTCTATATAGTTTGTAAGTCTTTATCTGAGAACTGATCACTGTAGCCACATAGAATCTATGTCCTCATTTTTTCCCCAAATAACTCCTAAAATGCTTGAAGACAGTTTTCTTCATGTGTTTACCTGGTTTATTCTTTCCTGGGATCAACTAGTCTTTATTTGCAATGATTTCCAGTTTCATACAGATTGTTGATTTCTAGATGTATTGTGTTTCTAACATGGATAAATTTCTGACGATTTAATTATATTTGTAAGTTCTATGAGTTTCTGGCATATAATTTGTCTTGTCTTGATTTCTTTAATATTCAAAGTGAAATTTGAAATACTTGTCTTCTATTGATATGATAATATAATAAATAACATTTATTTTCTTCCTACTTCAGTTTACCTTTTTTAGTTCAAAAGGCATTTTATTCTTAGGAAAAGAAATAAAATAATAGTGAAAAGGCTCTGCAGTGTCTCTCACTTGTTTGCATTTTTCATCCACCTGAAGTATAGAATATATCTTTTCTTACATTAAAAAAAAAAAAAAAAAACAGCTGCAAGAAAAGCCCTGGTTGTTCATAAAATTTACCATGAGGTGTTATTGCCTATTCTGGTATATTTTTGTATGCTACTACCTAGATATTTTCAGTCAATAAATAGTTATTGAAATATATAATACATTGTCCTATCTCTTTTCCAGTTTGGCGTTGTACATCGCCCTTAACTTTTAAAAGTAAAATGCAGAAAGAGCCAAAATGTCTGTGGGGAGTATTCCATGTTACCCCAAAATATTGTCAAAGGAATACAAAACTGCCTACAAATATCTTTACCAAAAAATAGCACACATGTATTAATTTAATGCTAACATGGAAATCTAATAGAGCTTCATCGTGACTAAGAAAAACTTCTGGGTGGGAATAAATATACAAAAAAGATAAACTTGGGCTTGCAAAATCAGTCACTTCCTTTATTTATCTCTTCCTTCTCCCAGCCCAGAAGTCTAACATTTGACAGAGAATACTTACTTCTTCATGAAGGCACTCACTCAGATAGAATTTTGGATTGGATATAAAAAAATGAAGATTTCCTTATTTGCATGTTTCTATTGCATTGGGAATGATACTCCTCCTTTCTGATTTTTTAAAATGTACATTGTTCATTCTTTCTGTAAACTTTGTTTTCAGGCTTATCCTCCTTATCCAAGTTCACCAGTTCAGGTTATCACTGGATATCAGCTGCCTGTTTATAATTATCAGGTAATTTAATAGGGAAATTTAATAGGGATCAAAATTATTTACTTTGGAATATTATGTAGGCCTTTATATAAATTTCCCTAATAGTTTGTCATTTAAAGTAGTTGAGTGTGCCTAAAATTTAAGGAAAAACAGGATTAGTCTAGAATTAGGGCTTCTCTATTATTTAGAAAAAGAGAGTAATATTTGGACAGAAATAAGCTTGGCAAGCTTTCTCTTGTACTGTCTTACAAGTTTTGGTGTCCTCTTCTGTATTTCAACATGTAGTCTTCATCTTTGCTGTCTAATAGCTGAATCTTATGAGTCTTTATAGAGGCATAGGTTGAGATAGAATGATTACTCGGTTCTTAGAGCATTGAATTGCATTACGTTTGATCATGCTTATTTTAGCTGGCTACTAGAATTTTTGTCCATAGATAGGACCCTATCTGTGACACTGACTATGGTAATAAATTCAGAGCTGCTGTCTCTTAAATTTTCCTGAAAACTAAAATTGAGAAAAGATGGAGTTAATATATGAAAGTAACAATAAAATCATACATATCATAAAGTACTTTGCTCTTCCATTTTCTTGTTATAACAAGCTCAGGGAAACCAGCACCAGTACCTCAGCATTGTCTATTTCAGACCCCTGTGACAGTGTAAAGCAATACTTAAGTAAGCATTCTTTTCTTTCTCTCTCTCTTTTTTTAAGATGCCACCGCAGTGGCCTGCTGGGGAACAAAGGAGTTATGTTATTCCTCCGGTAAGGTGAAGTAGCCGAGCATGTACTTCCTGTTCTGTATTTTTAAAGTATTTTACTGTTATGTATTTCTTTACCCTTGTCATATCAAGTATGCCTGGAAATACTTTAAATGCCCTTTTACTTTACGTGTTCCATTTCTTTGCAACTCAAGTCTATATGTACACTATGGGAGAAACTCTGCTTTCTGTTTCTCGGATCGTTTTGTCTGTACTTAAGTAATGGCTGCCCTGCATACACCAGTGCTCAGAATATGTAACCAAGAAAGACAGTACTAGTACCTGTGCTATTTCTAACTCCAAGGACTTATAATTAATATTGAATCTGCCTCGAGTTTTCTAGCCAAAAAAAAATCTGTTGAGAGAAGCAAAAATGTTTTGCTCTCAACACTGTTATATAAGAAAATGAATAAAACAAAAGAGGAAGCTACCTCTAAAGTATCTGAGCCTTTGTTACCTTCTCTCTTTTATCAGGATTGGATATTTGAAGGACATAATATAAGCAGAAATTCTCAGGCACTGGGAAATTCCCTTCCCATACTATATGTTCACGTTTCTTATAGAAATTTTCCTTCTAATTCTGATTATGTTGACATTTCAAAATATAAGATTCCCATATTGCATTTCAACTATTTAGTTTAAAATAGTTTCTGAAATAATGTAATTGAACTTCAGAACAATACACATTTAAACTTTCAGTATGAGCTCACTGTTTTGAAGACTATCTAATGTACATCTCTTTAATTATACTTTTATCCTTTTAAATGTAGGCTTATACAACCATTAACTACCACTGTAATGAAGTTGATACAGGAGCTGAAGTTCTGCCCAGTGAATGCTCAGTTCATGAAGCTACTCCATCCTCTGGACATGGCCCACAAAAGGCAAACATCAAATTTTGTTCATTAACGTTTATATTTCTATATGTGCTTTTTTCAAGTTTTAATAATGGCTGTTTGAGAAACAGATATCTTTGCTCAAATTTAAACATAATATAAAGAGCCTGAGTTACTGACTAAAAGCTTCACAATTTGCGTAAAAGTTAATGAAATTCTAGGTACCCGCAAACCAGTTACTGATTCAGTTGTCCTTCCCTTTCTTCCATTTTCATTGGGTTTTTCTGGTTTGTTTTTTAACCATAGTTTAATAAATACTAACATGGTTTGACAGAGTCCAATGGGCAGTTTTCCTCAAGAATGCTACTCTTCAAAAGAGGGATCGGTATGGCTTTTGTCTTTGGCCAGTTTAGACATTTGCTTAGGGGGGGATCACATTGTGCAGTTGTTCACGGCATTCTCACCGCAGCATCACATCTGGTGGCAGTCCTCGAGAGTGCTGGGCTCACCAGTAATGGAAATACTTAAATAGAGGGATTTCTTTTTATCATTTTAGAGCAAATCCCTGTAATAATCTCTCATTTTTGAATTCTGTGTTTTTTGAATGAATGGGTGAGGATGTGAAAAGTAATTGATCTGACTGGAATATGCATAACACTGATTCCCATAACAATAAACAATTCCCGTTGGAGTATGTATATCTCATATATTTCTCGATGGGAAAAATTTTAAGTTACTGAACTTTGCAGTGAAAATAGAGAAGGCAATGGCAACCCACCCCAGTATCCCAGGGATGGGGGAGCCTAGTGGGCTGCCAACTATGGGGTCACACAGAGTCGGACATGACTGAAGCGACTTAGCAGTAGCAGCAGCAGTGAAAATAATCCCAGATTTGTTATACAATTTAAATTTTGAAAAAAAAAATCAAAATAACTTAGTTATATTATCAGAGTTTAACCTGAATAAATGTTTCTTGAAATGTTGAGGGTTCACTATTTCCAGTCTAACAGGAAAAATTAAAGAGACTTAAAAACAGCTATCTGAAGGCTTTCTAAACCAGTACTCTAAGTTTCTGAAACAATTCTGAAATTTGGTATAAAAGTTACATACTATGTGATGTGGTAAAAATGAAAAAATTGCATGAGAATTCTTTAGAAATAAGTGTATGTATTCATTAAGTTTTTTCAAAAAGCTTGTTACCAGTGAGTAAAAGAATGAATAGTCTTCACTGAAAACTTCTGCGTTTCAGAAATCTGTGGACAGAAGCATACAGACGGTGGTATCTTGTCTATTTAATCCAGATAATAGACTGAGAAACTCCGTTGTCACTCAAGACGACTACTTCAAGGTATGAAAATAATAATATGTAGGATAAAAAGAACACTTGTCACCCATAAAGCATCTTTTTTTTTCCTGTGGTATACGTATATTTATGTATATATTGAGCTTACATAGAGCGTATAATTGAACTCTTAGCTTTTGACTGTAGCCTGAGAGTGAGTTTTAAGTAGCAGTGTATCTGCTTAAATCTTGGTATAGTGTAGATTACCCTTAGGGAAGAAATCTTTAGCAGAAGTGTATGATTTAGGGACTAAACAGCAACAATTATACTGTAATTCAAAGGGTTCTTTAAAGTTGACCAAATAGAAAAAGAAAATTTTAGATACTGGAAACAAAATTTGGAGTATGTGGATGGGTGTTGGACTAAGGAGAAGAAGGAATCGGATACTCGGATAAGGCACTGAACCTTTTGTGGAAGATGTAAGTGAGGTAGTAAAAAGAGCTGAGTAGAAAGAAAGTTGATTCAGAGTTGGCAAAGTGGAGAAGAATGTGGATGTTGGAATTTAAGGAAGTGTCTATAGTTTCTGATCCTAGTGCTATCACCTTGGACAAATCACTTAAATCTTACTATAAGGCTCTAATTTTTACAAGTCTGAAATGAGTCTCTAAGATCCCTTTAGTTCTCAGCCTCTGAATATGGAAAGGAACTTGTCGCTTCACCAAAGGAAGAATAATGTGCTTAGTAAAGGGAAGTTTTTTGTTGTATTTTTACAGCAGGCTTACTGAGATACAATTTTCATACCCTGCAATTCACCCATTTAAAGTGTGCAGTGTAATACTTCATGGAATATGCACAGAGTTGTACAGTCATAACCACAGTAAATTTTAGAGTATTTTGATCACCTCCAAAATAACGCCCCCTACCCATTAGTCACTCTCCCCAGCTCTCTAGCCTTCAGTTCAGTCACTCAGTCATGTCCTACTCTTTGCGACCCCATGAATTGCAGCACGCCAGGCGTCTCTGTCCATCACCAACTCCCGGAGTTCACTCAGACTCACGTCCATCGAGTCTGTGATGCCATCCAGCCATCTCATCCTCTGTTGTCCCCTTCTCCTCCTGCCCCCAATCCCTCCCTCTTTAAGAATTTGCCTGTTGTCAGTGTTTCATGTCAGTAGAATAATACATGTTACCTTTTATGACTGACTTCCACCAACTGAAATGATTTTGAGGCTCATCAATGTTACAGCCTGTATTAGTACTTCATTTTCTTTTTGTTTATGGACCTACCAGTTTGTGGTTTATCAATTCATCACTTGATAAGACATTTGGGTTGTTTTCCACTTTGAGGCCCTGATGAGTAATGGTATGAACATTTGTGTACTAATTTTTGTGTGGACATAGGTTTTTTTTTCTCTTGGGTATATACTTAAGAATGAAATTGCTGAGTCAAATAGTAACTATTTAACTTTCCAAGGAGCTGCCAGAATTTTTCCAAACTGCAGCATTTTACATTAAAAGGGAAATTTTAAACCGTTGCTTTGTATCTTAAAACAGGGAAAGGCGAGTAGCTTTTTTCCATCAATGAATGGAAATAGGATAAAACTTAAAAGCATTTTTAGAAGAAGTACTTAAGGCTTCCTTTAATACAAAAGACTAGAGCTGTAACAGAATTAAGTTCTTAGCCATCTTCTCAACAGGGAGTAGATTTAGTCATTTAAAGTTGACATTTGTTCTCTTGTTTTTCATTGTATGTAGATAGTAAATTTAAAAGAAAAGAATTGGGGGCTGTGTGACAGCTTACTTTGCCCAAGGTTCGAAAGGTTAAACAGGCAGTACTAAGTGATTTGTTTGTAAAGCAGAAACTCTTTAACCAGCCAGTCTTTAAACTTGACTTTTACCTGGTATTAAGCAGAAGTCCGGAGAAGGAAATGGCAATCCACTCCGGCACTCTTGCCTGGAAAATCCCATGGACAGAGGAGCCTGGTGGGCTACAGTCCATGATGTCACAAAGAGTCAGACACAACTGAGCACTCACACAACACAGGATATACCCTCTTTCCATGATCAATTCCACTCTTAATTCCAGCCCCTTCATAATCTTTCATACCCTGTCTGATTTTTTTAAATACTTGAGTTTGTGACCACTTTTATGGACTTTAACCTAAATAGGATATTACCCTGTTAACACGTTACATAGTTTTCCAGAAGCTACCCTTTATATGATAGTGGAATTTAATTCCTAGGAAAAGGACACAAGCTAAAAGCATAGAGAAGAAAATACTTTTATTATGTTATTACTGGTTCTCAAACTTCCCTGGTGGTTCAGACGGTAAAGCGTCTGCTTATAATGCAGGAGACCCAGGTTCAATCCTTGGGTCAGGAAGATCTCCTGGAGAAGGGAATGGATTTAGAGATACCAAGGGAAAATTTCAAGCAAAAATGGACTTGATAAAGGACAGAAATGGTATGGACCTAACAGAAGCAGAAAATATTAAGAAGAGGTGGCAAGAATACACAGAAGAACTGTACAAAAAAGAGCTTCCCGACCAAGATAATCACGATGGTGTGATCACTCACCTAGAGCCAGACATCCTGGAATGTGAAGTCAAGTGGGCCTTAGGAAGCATCACTACGAACAAAGCTAGTGGAGGTGATGGAATTCCAGTGGAGCTGTTTCAAATCCTGAAAGATGATGCTATGAAAGTGCAGCACTCAATATGCCTTCAAATGTGGAAAACTCAGCAGTGACCACAGGACTGGAAAAGGTCAGTTTTCATTCCAATCCCAAAGAAAGGCAATGCCAAAGAATGCTCAAACTACCGCATAATTGCACTCATCTCACATGCTAGTAAAGTAATGCTCCAAATTCTCCAAGCCAGGCTTCAGCAATACGTGAACTGTAAACTTCCAGATGGATTTAGAAAAGGCAGAGGAACCAAAGATCAAATTGCCAACATCTGCTGGATCGTGGAAAAAGCAAGAGAGTTCCAGAAAAACATCTATTTCTGCTTTATTGACTATGCCAAAGCCTTTGACTGTGT
>SJYW01012140.1:80451-100310 GCA_006410735.1 Raphicerus campestris | reverse complement strand
GCATTTTTAGAAGAAGTACTTAAGGCTTCCTTTAATACAAAAGACTAGAGCTGTAACAGAATTAAGTTCTTAGCCATCTTCTCAACAGGGAGTAGATTTAGTCATTTAAAGTTGACATTTGTTCTCTTGTTTTTCATTGTATGTAGATAGTAAATTTAAAAGAAAAGAATTGGGGGCTGTGTGACAGCTTACTTTGCCCAAGGTTCGAAAGGTTAAACAGGCAGTACTAAGTGATTTGTTTGTAAAGCAGAAACTCTTTAACCAGCCAGTCTTTAAACTTGACTTTTACCTGGTATTAAGCAGAAGTCCGGACAAGGAAATGGCAATCCACTCCGGCACTCTTGCCTGGAAAATCCCATGGACAGAGGAGCCTGGTGGGCTACAGTCCATGATGTCACAAAGAGTCAGACACAACTGAGCACTCACACAACACAGGATATACCCTCTTTCCATGATCAATTCCACTCTTAATTCCAGCCCCTTCATAATCTTTCATACCCTGTCTGATTTTTTTAAATACTTGAGTTTGTGACCACTTTTATGGACTTTAACCTAAATAGGATATTACCCTGTTAACACGTTACATAGTTTTCCAGAAGCTACCCTTTATATGATAGTGGAATTTAATTCCTAGGAAAAGGACACAAGCTAAAAGCATAGAGAAGAAAATACTTTTATTATGTTATTACTGGTTCTCAAACTTCCCTGGTGGTTCAGACGGTAAAGCGTCTGCTTATAATGCAGGAGACCCAGGTTCAATCCTTGGGTCAGGAAGATCTCCTGGAGAAGGGAATGGATTTAGAGATACCAAGGGAAAATTTCAAGCAAAAATGGACTTGATAAAGGACAGAAATGGTATGGACCTAACAGAAGCAGAAAATATTAAGAAGAGGTGGCAAGAATACACAGAAGAACTGTACAAAAAAGAGCTTCCCGACCAAGATAATCACGATGGTGTGATCACTCACCTAGAGCCAGACATCCTGGAATGTGAAGTCAAGTGGGCCTTAGGAAGCATCACTACGAACAAAGCTAGTGGAGGTGATGGAATTCCAGTGGAGCTGTTTCAAATCCTGAAAGATGATGCTATGAAAGTGCAGCACTCAATATGCCTTCAAATGTGGAAAACTCAGCAGTGGCCACAGGACTGGAAAAGGTCAGTTTTCATTCCAATCCCAAAGAAAGGCAATGCCAAAGAATGCTCAAACTACCGCATAATTGCACTCATCTCACATGCTAGTAAAGTAATGCTCCAAATTCTCCAAGCCAGGCTTCAGCAATACGTGAACTGTAAACTTCCAGATGGATTTAGAAAAGGCAGAGGAACCAAAGATCAAATTGCCAACATCTGCTGGATCGTGGAAAAAGCAAGAGAGTTCCAGAAAAACATCTATTTCTGCTTTATTGACTATGCCAAAGCCTTTGACTGTGTAGATCGCAATATACTGTGGAAATTTCTGAAAGAGATGGAAATACCAGAACACCTTACCTGCCCCTTGAGAAATCTGTATGCAGGTTGGGAAGCAACAGTTAGAACTGGACATGGAACAACAGACTGGTTCCAAATAGGAAAAGGAGTATGTCAAGGCTGTATATTGTCACCCTGCTTATTTAACTTAAATGCAGAGTACGTCATGAGAAATGCTGGACTGGAAGAGAAACAAGCTGGAATCAAGATTGCCGGGAGAAATATCAATAATCTCAGATATGCAGATGACACTAGCCTTATGGCAGAAAGTGAAGAGGAACTAAAAAGCCTCTTGATGAAAGTGAAAGAGGAGAGTGAACAAGTTGGCTTAAAGCTCAACATTCAGAAAACGAAGATTATGGCATCCGGTCCCATCGCTTCATGGGAAATAGATGGACAAACAGTGGAAACAGTGTCATACTTTATTTTATGGGGCTCCAAAACCACTGCAGATGGTGACTGCAGCCATGAAATTAAAAGACACCTACTCCTTGGAAGAAAAGTTAACGACCAACCTAGATAGTATATTCAAAAGCAGAGATATTACTTTGCCGACTAAGGTCCATCTAGTCAAGGCTATGGGTTTTCCTGTGGTTCGTATGGATGTGAGAGTTGGACTGTGAAGAAAGCTGAGTGCCGAAGAATTGATGCTTTTGAACTGTGGTGTTGCAGAAGACTCTTGAGAGTTCCTTGGACTGCAAGGAGGTCCAACCAGTCCATCCTAAAGGCAATCAGCCCTGGGATTTCTTTGGAAGGAATGTTGCTAAGCTGAAACTGCAGTACTTTGGCCACCTCATGCGAAGAGTTGACTCATTGGGAAAGACTCTGATGCTGGGAGGGATTGGGGGCAGGAGGAGAAGGGCACGACAGAGGATGAGATGGTTGGATGGCATCACTGACTCGATTGACATGGGTTTGGGTGAACTCCTGGGAGTTGGTGATGGACAGGGAGGCCTGGCGTGCTGCAGTTCATGGAGTCGCAAAGAGTCAGACAGGACTGAGTGACTGAACTGAACTGGTTCTCAGCTCCATCCCTCTTTGTAAGGCCTCATTTCTTCTATCTGCACATCTGCTGGCAACAAAGTGAAAGGAAATTTTTGCATATACTTTTTCTATTCATTTCCTTAAAAGTTACATATCTTCATTATAGCTTAAGGATATGCTTTTAAAGATGCCAAAACTTGTATCTTTTAACCTAAAAGCATAGACTGAAATGGAGTGCTGTTCTCAAGCCATCATAAAGCCATGATTTCTGTAGATATATTTTAGTAAAAATAAGACTTCTAAAAATTTCATATTTTTCGCCAGCTGTCTTTGGGACATTAGTGCAGAATCATGAATTAATAAGAATTTACATATTAGAAAACTGTGTAGATTTCTATGTCCTCTTTTTCTGAATCACCGAGATTTGTTTTTTAACTGAATTATTGAATAAAACTAATCATTGGTAGATTTGTTATCTGAAAGTTCAAGAATGCGTTCACAAAAGGATCACTTTTCTCTCATTATTTATAGTTTTAAATCTAAAAAACAATGCTTTAAGTAAGTTTCAAGTCTCTTAGGTCATAATGGTAATAGGAATTTTCAGTGAAATTAAAATGGACTATTTCTGTCTTTTCTAGGATAAAAGAGTTCATCACTTCAGAAGAAGTCGGGCAGTGCTTAAGTCTGTTTGAGCCTCTCTGCTAACTTTCTAGTCTCATAGGAAGTCCCAGGTTTTGAATAGTAAGAGACTGAAAGTTTTCCACTCTTATAGCAATTTAATTCTGAATTTTGATAAATCACACTCAGGCTTTCTATATAAGTTATATTAGATTGCTAAGTTTTATTTTACATTGAAAGTTTTTTATTAGACATTTACTTAGAAACTGGTTCTGTGTTGAATATATAGTTAAAAGTAAAAAAATAATTGAGACTGAAAAGAATAACTTTAAGATATATCTGTAAGGATTTTTACTTGACATTTTAAGAGTTTAAAAACAAATGCTGATGTTTTGAAAAAAAAATTGTTTTAGAAAACCTATTTTGAAAGGTCAGAATTTTGATAGTTTAAATACAAGCACTTCACTTCTCCAACAAGTACCTATGACAATACAGTATCTGCAATATTGTGCTTTTATGATTTGTCTAGAAATTTACCACAAAAGCAGAGTTTTTAAAACTGTATTTTTAATCAGTGAAACTCAATATATAGTTAGCTTTATTGAAGTTTTCCTTATCTAAACCCAGTAAAACAGGATTCTAAACAAACAGTCCAATCAGTGGGTCTTATGTTTATTACTTCAAAATACTTTATCTTTTATCTAGAATCCACACATTGGGATGGTAATTAGGATAGCTAAAATTCTGGGCCCAATTTTTTTTTAAAAGAATCTAAAACAAACTTTTCTAGGTGCATAAACTTCTTAGTTGAGTTACAATTCTCCTTTTTTCTTTTTTTTTTCCTTGAAATGCTAAACTCAATGGTTGTATTTTAAATTGTGCAAAATATTGGTATTAAAGAAGGCTGAAACTTTATGTCACTTAAAAGTTAATCAGAGTATCTGAAAGGAATTGTTTTTATAAGAAACACTAAAATATTAGTTATTTGTTAAAGAACAGATAGATTTTTATTTTTATTTTTTTAGTCTATCTTTCTTTCTTTTTTTTTTTTTAAGTAAAATATGTCCAGGAGAGTCAGAGTAGTTTTGATGTTATATAAGCATATCCCAAAAATACACTTGAGTTAGTTAACAGTCCATTTTTAGATTAGGTGCCTCCTCCTTAGACACTGTAAATCGTGGTGAGCAACTAGGGAGCTAGAGCCCCTTTGCTGGACCCACAGTCTTGCTTTTCCAGTCTCCACCGTTCTTGCAGGAGGTTTGCTCCTGGAACAGCGATGTAAAGGAAAGAAGTAGTAGTATAAGCAATTTGAGGGTTGAGCCTTGGAAAGAAGGAGTAGCAGTGGGATAATCCCTTTCTAAGGGAATCACTTGTAGCAGCATCGTGTGACCTGCCATGGGTTTAGAGGAGTTTCCTGGTTTTTCTTTCTTGGGCCAGCCCCTTCATTAAAACATGGAAACTCCATATAGCCCTGTCCTAATGAAGCTTCCATGGGCCATGCCATCAGTGCCCATTGTCTTATTCCTAATAATTTTCGTTCTGAATCTGAAGGGAAGAATCTTTTAACTTAATGATACCCAAGAGGGCTTTCTTATGCCTCAGAATTTGAAAGTGCCCTGAAATTTGTTCTTTTTAAAATTCTCTGTACTTTTTTGTGTGTGTGCTATAACATTCTTACATGTATTATTCTGTGATTAAATCTCCAGGTTATTATAAATGATATCTAAATTCTAAAGAGCCAATTCTCATTATTCCAGTATGACCTTATCCCTTAAGAAAAAGGGAGTAAACGTTTTGTCTGCTATTTTGTTGGACTGAAGTATTTAAAAGAGTAAGGTAGAAAGAAAAGACAAAATCCTGAACCTTTCAAAATGGAAAATTAATTTTAGACTTAAAAATGTGTTCCTATTACTTATGCTGATACTGTCTTTGCATAAATGAATAAATAGAAATAAAGAAACATTTTTTACAGAAGTGTTTTGACCTGCTTACTCATCTCATATTATCTTTAAAAAATGGTGAGAATTTGGGTGGGTAGTATGTGACAAGATTTAGTGAGATCCTTGAAATTCAGAAGTGTAAATATCGTTCAGTTTCTTAAATCTGTCTAAGTTAGTTTATAAGAGCACATTTTGGTACATTGTAGTTTTGTTACTTTATCTTATGAAGCTGAGATATTTTCATGAGGAAGTAATTTCTTTTTTTGATTCTTTATTTGGTTAGTTCTGACCAAGCAAAATAAAGTTTATAACATTTTGGGACCCTAAAACTAGACTATGTATATATCTTAAAACTGTTGCTTTAAATATGCTTGATAATTTAAGCACATTTGCAGTTAAGGATTACCACAAAATTCACAACAAAGAGCCAAGCTATTAGGATGGAAAAAAATTTTATCCCACGCTTTTTTTTTTTGTAAAAAGTTGTAAATTATGGCAGAAATCAACTCTATAAAGTTTGGTCACCCCTGTAAGAAACTTATTCTGCCTGCTTTCTTTTTATCTAATAAGAACATGTTATTCTTGTAATTGTTCAAAATAACTATTCAGTATTGATTAGCACCCTTGGATTGCAAGGAAGTCATTGGGTTTAGTTTATAAAACTTTGTGCCCACCTCTCTGAAATTCTCTTGGTTGTCTTTAAAGGTGAGCCCATAAACTGGGCCGCCACATTGCTGAATTGTTCTCTCTCCTTTTAGTGGCTGTTTGGAGGTAATAAGGAGCAGCAGTGATAAGATAGCATGCCACTCTGCTTTCACGAAGAAACACCAGAGAGGGTGGGAGGCCGGGAGGCGGGGACAGCTTCCCCTTGGCCAAGCCTTACCAACGGGCCCAGCTGCTGAGCGTGGCCACTGGGTCCTCGGAGCATGCCCAGATGAGGATTGCTCCTGCACATACTGTGATAACTGTGCAGTCTAGCTTTTCCCAGTGTTAGGTGTAATATGTGTCTCTGTGTGTAACTGAATATTTTTGAGCAGTTCCTCACCACCTATCATCAAAGCCTCTGAGTTTTCCATCTGTAGATGGTACATTTGGTAGTGGAACACAATAAACATAAGTCGAAACTATAAACATGCATTTTTGCACGCTCATATGGAATATTCAGTCTGCATAGCAAAGAAATGATAGGCGATTTTGCATTACATTCAGAGTTAAAAACATCTGTCCAATATGGCTGTAGCTGTGGTCCAGTACCAGAAAAATGCAAAAAAATCGTCTCTTGATAGAGAAACTGAAGCTATCACTGTATGTATAGTTAGCGCTCTCTGTGGTGGCTATATTTTATGTTTTTAACTGGTCTGAAAAGTTTTCCAGTTGAGTCTCCAGTTCATTTTCCCAAGACACGTGGGGGCTTTGTATCTTATATTCACCTCTGTTAAGGCTGTGTGCCAGGAATATGCCTTTTCTCACATAATGAAATCCTAGATAGCAGTTTGCTAGGTCCTTAACAGTAGGACAAGTGCCTGCATTACTGGGATGTTGGGAATCATGAAATCTCTTTTTAAATTTGAAGCAATCGTAACATTCCAAGCCGTTCAGAAAGTTGGAGGTATTAACTCTTAATCAGTTTTTTTTTTTAACAAAATAACTAGCAAAAACACATTAAGGCTGTAGTTATATATATTGTCTTTCCCCAGAATAAAATGAATAGAGATAGACTATATTCTGGTTCACCATTGGGTAAAACTTTCCTGTAGAAGAAAGTCAGGGCAGGCACGAAACTATCAGTGCTGGGAAACCTAGATCAGCTGTTTCCAGTGGGCTCGTCCCCTCTGCCACGCACACATGTTGAGCATAGTTCATATTACCAACCTATACCCATCCCCTAGAATAAATCTGACTGGACCAGTGAGAATAGGAGTGCCTTAAAATACTGAGGCCATTTTCTCTTCATTTTTACCTAAGCTGGACCTCCTTCAGAGTGTCAGTAAAGTCTGAATATTAAAATAGCGTAACTGCTGTTGAGGGCAGGAGGAGGAGGAAACAGGATGAGATGGTTGGATGGCATCATTGGCACAATGGACATGAATTTGAGAGAGTGAAGATAGACAGTGAAGGACAGGCAGGCCTGGCATGCTGCAGTTCATGGGGTCACAAAGAGTTGGACTGAACAGCAACAGCATACCTGCTAAATGAGGAAAGCTCAGCTGTACTCTTTTTCTGAAAGTGGCGTGGTTGCAGCTCATTATTTGGTTCATGATATGTCTGTGACGAAAAACCCATACACTGCCGTGCAAGGTTTTATCCGTGATTAGATCAGCCTTGTAGGATGTCAGAGGACGTTGAAACCATTGCTCTTCAGAGATTCAGACTCCTGGGCCCCAGGCTCAGACACACTTACTCTGCAGACATGGGAGGGCTCAGTAACATGCAAGTTTCTGAAAGTTGGCTTGGGGTTGAGCTCTGTGACATTCACTTCGAGAAGTACTGCCCCAGGTGGGAGTATCTCAGTTACCGTCTCAGGCTACTTCTACTCTGAGGATAGCTGAATTTGGAGAACAGCTCTATCAGGCCCATTTTGATTTCTTCATAANTTGGGGTTGAGCTCTGTGACATTCACTTCGAGAAGTACTGCCCCAGGTGGGAGTATCTCAGTTACCGTCTCAGGCTACTTCTACTCTGAGGATAGCTGAATTTGGAGAACAGCTCTATCAGGCCCATTTTTATTTCTTCATAAGAAATTTTATTGGCTTAATCTTTCTCTGCCAAGCCTGTGCCCAGGAGTGCCAGTTGTCCAGGGCTGACTCATGAATAGGCAGAAAAGTGAATTGTGTGAAATCTGAATGTCAAGACTTGTGACCAAAAGTGAATGGTAAGTGACTTCAGGAGAAAAGCTGAAGTTGAGGCCAGGTGCATGTCAAGGGTGAGGGACTAGCCTCAGCTCAGAGGACAGAGTATACTTTTTGGAGGCTGAGATAGCGTATTTGCTTCCTGGAGGAAAGACCAATGTCTTTGGCCCACTTGGCCAATTTTAATAACGTATAACTGAAGCTTAGAAAAGTATGGATTTACCCTTGAGAGTTTCTTAGACTGCAAAGAGATCAAATCAGTCTGTCCTAAAGGGCATCAGTCCTGGATGTTCATTGGAAGGACTGATGCTGAAGCTGAAACTCCAGTACTTTGGCCACCTGATGAGTGAGTCAGAGAGCTGACTCACTTGAAAAGACTCTGATGCTGGGAAAGATTGAGGGCAGGAGGAGAAGGCGACGATAGAGGAGATGGTTGGATGGCATCGCTGACTCAATTGACGTGCGTTTGGGTAGGCTCCAGGAGTTGGTGATGGACAGGGAGGCCTGGCATGCTGCATTCCATGGGGTCGCAGAGTCAGACACGACTGAGCGACTGAACTGAGCTGAAATAATGGCCTGTTGTTTCTCCTATTCCTGCCTTGGAATGAACTAATATGTCTCATCCTTAACAAGATTATTAGTAGAAAAAGGATCTTCACGATCTGGATAATCACGATGGTGTGATCACTCAACTAGAGCCAGACATCCTAAAATGTGAAGTCAAGTGGGCCTTAGAAAGCATCACTACGAACAAAGCTAGTGGAGGTGCTGAAATTCCAGTTGAGCTGTTTCAAATGCTGAAAAATGATGCTGTGAAAGTGCTGCACTCAATATGCCAGCAAATTTGGAAAACTCAGCAGTGGCCACANCATAATGAAATCGGAATTGTGTTTATATGTGTGTGTTTTAAAAATTCATCCACAATTCATGTTGAGTGTAGGAATAAGTATACCTTTAAAGAATAATAAATAACCTAGTTAGCTTAAGAAATCTCTACCAATAAATAGCAATTCACTCAAAAAATATAATATTCCCTTAATTTAAAAATTATATGTCTTCTCTGACCATAGTCTTTTTCTCCTTAACAGGAGTTAGCCACTAAATTGAATTTTGGTTTAATTATCCACTAACTCATTTGTTTCTTTTCATGTGTGTTTTTAGATGCTTTTAAATTTTTATTTCACTTTTTTGGGGATTTTGTTTGTTTATTTAAAGACTGACTTTAGAGCAGTTTTTGGTTCATAGCAAAACTGAGGGAAAGGTACACAGATTTCCCATGTACCTACTGACCTCACACAGGCTCAGCCTTCGCCATTCTCAGCATCCCCTACAGAATGTGACGGCTGTTTGAACTGATGAGCCTACACTGANAAGACTGACTTTAGAGCAATTTTTGGTTCATAGCAAAACTGAGGGGAAGGTACACAGATTTCTCAGGTACCTACTGACCTCACACAGGCTCAGCCTTCGCCATTCTCAGCCCCCCCTACAGAATGTGACGGCTGTTAGAACTGATGAGCCTACACTGATACATCACAAACCCCAAATCCATAGCTTGCTTCAGGGTTCACTCTTGGTATTGTGCATTCTATAGGTTTGGACAAATATATGACATGACTCCACCATACAGAGTATTTTCGCTGGTCTGTAAATCTGTTCTCCACCTGTTTATTCACCCTTACCCCGACTCCCAACCCTGGCAACCACTGTTCTTTTTCTCTGCAGAGTTTTGCCTTTTCTGGAATTTCATATAGTTGGAATTTGACAGTATGTAGTCTTTGCAGACTGGCTTCTTTCACTTAGTGACACACATTTCTTTCCTTCATGTCTTTCTATATCTTTTTTAGCGCTGATGAATAACATCTTGCTGTCTAGATGTACCGTAGTTTATCCTTTCACTATTAAAAGCATCTTGGTCACTTAACAAGTTTTGGCAATAAAGCTGCTGTAAACATCTGTGTGCAGCTTTCTGTGCGTGTGGGAGTTTTCAAATCGTTCGGGTCAATACCCAGAGTGCAGTTGCTGAGTCACACTGTAAGCGTAGATTGAGTTTTCTAAGAGACCTCCAAACTGCCTTCCCGAGCGGCTGCACCGTTCTGCGGTCCCACCGGCAGCGAGTGCGAGTCCCTGGCGCTGCACACCCTGGCCAGCACTTGGTGGTGTCAGTGTTGCAGATCCTGGTCACTCTACCCAGTGTGCAGTGTATCTTATTTTAGTTTGCATTTGCTAGACGGCGTATGACGCAGAACACCTTTCCCGTGCTTATTTGCCATCTGTGTGTTTTCTTTGGAGAAGTGTCTGTTAAGGTCTTTGGCACAGTTTTTAATTGAGTTGTTTTCTTATTGAGTTTTAAGAGTTCTTCATATTTTTGGGAAACGGTTGTTTATCAGATTTACCTTTTATTTTTACTTTCTCCTCCAGGATATTTCAGATGTACCTTTGCCCTCATGGCTCAGAGGTTAAAGCGTCTGCCTGGAATGCAGGAGACCCGGGTTTGATCCCCTGGAGAAGGAAGTGGCAACCCACTCCAGTACTCTTGCCTGTAGAAGCCCATGGAGGGAGGAGCCTGCTAGGCAACAGTCCATGGGGTCGCAAAGAGTTGGACACGACTGAGTGACTTCACACTTTACAAAATATGCTCTACAAGTCTGTGATGTGTCTTCTCATTTCCTTGAAAGTATCTTTTGCAGAGCAGATGTTTTTAATTTTAACAAAATCTAACATCATTTATTTCTTTCATGGGTCATGATGTTGCATATGAACAGTTGTCACCATACCCAGGGCCATCTACGTTTTCTCCTATGAAATGTTTTAAGGCTTTTCTAGTTTTGCATTCTACATTTAGATATGTGACCCATTTTGAATTAAATTTTTTTTGTTGTTATTAACATGTGGATGTCCAGTTGCTGCAGCATCATGTGTTGAAAAGCCCAGCTTTGCTCCTTTACATTGCCGTTGCCACCTTTGTTAAAAATCAGTTGGCCACACTTTCTGGATCTTTTTCTGTGCTCACTGCTTTGCTCCATTGACTTTTTTTTCCCTTTTCTTTCTTTCCATTCTTCCCTTCTTCCTTTTTCTTTCTCACAGTTTTAACAGCTGTATTAAAGTTGTATAACTAGTGTGCATTAAGCTACATATACTTAAGTTGAACAATTTGATGAGTTTTGACATACGCACAAACATACACACCACCCCCGTCACAGCAATCAAGACAAGTAGTATTCCATCACCTCTTTGTAACTCGTTCCCTACTCACCCCCAGCTACTGGCCTGCTTTTTACCACTATAGATTTGCTTTACACTTTCTAGAAGTCCATATAATGGGATTGTACAGAGTGTCCTTTTACGTCTGGCTTCTTTCAGCATGATTGTTTTCAGATTCATCCATGTTGTTGCGTGTATCGGTAGTTTATTCCTTTTTGTTGCTGTGTTGTATGCCATAATATAAGGCTTCCCAGGTGGCTTAGTGGTGAAGAATCCACCTGCCAATGCAGGAGGTGCAGGTTTGATCACTGGGTCAGGAAGATCCCCTGGAGGAGGGCATGGCAACCCACTCCAGTATTCTTGCCTGGAGACTCCCATGTACAGAGGGGCCTGTCGGGCTACAGTCCATGGGGTTGTGAAAGAGTCAAGACCCAATTTGGTGACTAAACAATTCCATGATATAAATTTACCACAATTTGTTTATCCATTCTTCTGTTGATGGATACTTGGATTGTTTCCAGTTTGAAGAGGAACTAAAAAGCCTCTTGATGAAAGTAAAAGAGGAGAGTTAAAAAGTTGGCTTAAAGCTCAACATTCAGAAAATGAAGATCATGGCATCCGGTCCCATCACTCCATGGGAAATAGATGGAGAAACAGTGGAAACAGTGTCAGACTTTATTTTGGGGGGCTCCAAAATCACTGCAGATGGTGATTGCAGCCATGAAATTAAAAGACACTTACTCCTTGGAAGGAAAGTTATGACCAACCTAGATAGTACATTCAAAAGCAGAGATATTACTTTGCCAGCGAAGGTCCATCTAGTCAAGGCTATGGTTTTTCCTGTGGTCATGTATGGATGTGAGAGTTGGACTGTGAAGAAGGCTGAGTGCCGAAGAATGGATGCTTTTGAACTGTGGTGTTGGAGAAGACTCTTGAGAGTCCTTTGGACTGCAAGGAGATCCAGCCAGTCCATGCTAAAGGAGATCAGTCCTGGGATTTCTTTGGGAGGAATGATGCTGAAGCTGAAACTCCAGTACTTTGGCCACCTCATGAGAAGAGTTGACTCATTGGAAAAGACTCTGATGCTGGAAGGTACTGGGGGCAGGAGGAGACGGGGACAACAGAGGATGAGATGGCTGGAAGGCATCACTGACTCAGTCTGAGTGAACTCCGGGAGTTGGTGATGGATGGGGAGGCCTGGCGTGCTGCAATTCATGGGGTCGCAAAGAGTTGGACACAACTGAGCGACCGAACTGAACTGACAATAAAGCTGCTATGAACATCTGTATACAAGTCTTTGTGTGGACATACGCTTTTATTTCTTCTCTGTGAACACCTGGGATCAGCGGGGCCCATAATAGGTTTGTTTTAGATTTGTAAGGAAACTTCGAGGCTGTTTTCCAGAAACAAACAGGTAGGGCAGCATCACAATGTCTCCTGTCACGCTTGTGCTACTATATTGTTTAAAAGTGTCTTATAAACGTAAATGTGAGCGTTTGTTTCACCCGTGCTTCTGATTGCCTGGAGGCAATTTCTTTCCTTTTTCTGCATACTGTTTTATTTATTTTTTATTATTATTTAGAATTGGCTGTGCTGGGTCTTCTACGCTGAACGGTCGTGGCAAGCCTCTCTAGTTGTGGCAAGCTAGGCCGTCCTCTCTTTGCTGTGCACAGGCTTCTTGTGGGGGCTTCTCTTGTGGAGCTCGGGCTTGAAGGCATGTGGGCCTCGGGTTCAGTAGCGTGGCGCAGGGGCTCAGAATACAGTAGAGTGACGCAGGGGCTCAGAATACAATAGAGTGACGCGTGGGCTCAGAATACAGTAGAGTGATGCGTGGGCTCAGCAGTTCAGTAGCGTGGCGCACGGGCTCAGAATACAGTAGAGTGGCACACAGGCTCAGTAGTTCATTAGTGCGACACGCGGGCTCAGTCGTTCAGTCGTGTGACACTCGGGCCTCAGCGGTTCAGTAGCGTGCTCCAGAGCATGTGGGAACTTCTCTGATCAGGGGTGGAACCCGCGTCTCCTACACTGGCAGGCGGGTTTGTTACCCTTGGGCCACCAGAGAAGCCCAGCAGTTTTCTTTTTTTTTAATTTAATGCTTTATTCTACTTTACAATACTGTATTGGTTTTGCCATACACTGACATGAATCAGCCACAGGTGTACACAATCTCCCAATGCCGAAGCCCCCTCCCACCTCCCAGCCCACACCATCTCCCCGGATCATCCCGTACACCAGCCCCAAAGCATCCTGTATCCTGTATTGAACATAGACTGGCGCTTCATTTCTTATATGATAGTATACATGTTTCAGTGCCATTCTCCCAAATCATCCCACCCTCTCCCTCAGACGCCAAAAGTCCGTTCTATACCTCTGTGTCTCTTACGTTGTCTCACAGGGTCATCATTACTATCTTTCTAAATTCCATATGTATGTGTCAGTATACTGTATTGGTGTTTTTCTTTGTGGCTAACTTTAAATCAACTTTTCTGAAGTGTAACTTGCATACAATAAGATTTCCCTCTTTTAGGTGAACAGACCGAGCTTTGGCAAATGTAGGTCCCCCTGAAAGCACTAATCAAGTACAGAGCATCTCTGTCATCCCCAAATCCCCTGTCCCTCCCCCGGGTGGCCACTGGCGTGACGGCTCTCTGCGACTCTGGGACTGTGAGCACTAGCAGTTGGTGTGAGTGGAATCGAGCGGTCTGCGTTCGCGGATGGCGGCGTGTTTACGAGAGTCGTCTTGTCGCTGCCTGTCTCGGTGGCTCATTGTTTTTTCCTGCTAACGAGCATTTCATTGTGTGGAGGCACCATGCTTTGTCTACTCACCTATTGGTGATGGATAGCTGGGCTGTTTCCAGTTTATGGATGGTTATGAATAATGCTGTCAACATTCATGTAAAGGTTTTGTGTGGATATGTATTTTCATTCTCTTGGGGAAACAGAAAGAAATGGAATTTCTGTTCATATGCTAAGTATCTGTGTAACATTTTATGAGAAACTTCCAAGCTGTTTCTCAAGATAGTTGTATTATTTGCATCCCCACTAGCAACATCTGTGAGTGCTCACTTGATCTCTTTTGTTTACAACGCTAGGTATTGTCAGTGTTCTTAATTTAACCAGTGTCATGCATAGCAGTTTTTAAAAGCGCCTCAAGATTCATATACTTTTCTGTATATAGTAAATCCATAAAAAATTAAGAAAAAAGGACTTCCCTGATGGTCCAGTGGTTAAGACTCTGCACTGCTGGTGCAGGGGGCCTGGGTTTGATCCCTAGTTGGGGATCTAAGATCCCACANGATGGTGATTGCAGCCATGAAATTAAAAGACACTTACTCCTTGGAAGGAAAGTTATGACCAACCTAGATAGTACATTCAAAAGCAGAGACATTACTTTGCCAGCGAAGGTCCATCTAGTCAAGGCTATGGTTTTTCCTGTGGTCATGTATGGATGTGAGAGTTGGACTGTGAAGAAGGCTGAGTGCCGAAGAATGGATGCTTTTGAACTGTGGTGTTGGAGAAGACTCTTGAGAGTCCTTTGGACTGCAAGGAGATCCAGCCAGTCCATGCTAAAGGAGATCAGTCCTGGGATTTCTTTGGGAGGAATGATGCTGAAGCTGAAACTCCAGTACTTTGGCCACCTCATGCGAAGAGTTGACTCATTGGAAAAGACTCTGATGCTGGAAGGTACTGGGGGCAGGAGAAGGGGACGACAGAGGATGAGATGGCTGGACGGCATCACTGACTCAGTCTGAGTGAACTCCGGGAGTTGGTGATGGATGGGGAGGCCTGGCGTGCTGCAATTCATGGGGTCGCAAAGAGTTGGACACAACTGAGCGACTGAACTGAACTGACAATAAAGCTGCTATGAACATCTGTATACAAGTCTTTGTGTGGACATACGCTTTTATTTCTTCTCTGTGAACACCTGGGATCAGCGGGGCCCATAATAGGTTTGTTTTAGATTTGTAAGGAAACTTCGAGGCTGTTTTCCAGAAACAAACAGGTAGGGCAGCATCACAATGTCTCCTGTCACGCTTGTGCTACTATATTGTTTAAAAGTGTCTTATAAACGTAAATGTGAGCGTTTGTTTCACCCGTGCTTCTGATTGCCTGGAGGCAATTTCTTTCCTTTTTCTGCATACTGTTTTATTTATTTTTTTTATTATTATTTAGAATTGGCTGTGCTGGGTCTTCTACGCTGAACGGTCGTGGCAAGCCTCTCTAGTTGTGGCAAGCTAGGCCGTCCTCTCTTTGCTGTGCACAGGCTTCTTGTGGGGGCTTCTCTTGTGGAGCTCGGGCTTGAAGGCATGTGGGCCTCGGGTTCAGTAGCGTGGCGCAGGGGCTCAGAATACAGTAGAGTGCTGCACGGGCTCAGAATACAATAGAGTGACGAGTGGGCTCAGAATACAATAGAGTGACGCAGGGGCTCAGAATACAATAGAGTGATGCGTGGGCTCAGAATACAGTAGAGTGATGCGTGGGCTCAGCAGTTCAGTAGCGTGGCGCACGGGCTCAGAATACAGTAGAGTGGCACACAGGCTCAGTAGTTCATTAGTGCGACACGCGGGCTCAGTCGTTCAGTCGTGTGACACTCGGGCCTCAGTGGTTCAGTAGCGTGCTCCAGAGCATGTGGGAACTTCTCTGATCAGGGGTGAAACCCGCGTCTCCTACACTGGCAGGCGGGTTTGTTACCCTTGGGCCACCAGAGAAGCCCAGCAGTTTTCTTTTTTTTTAATTTAATGCTTTATTCTACTTTACAATACTGTATTGGTTTTGCCATACACTGACATGAATCAGCCACAGGTGTACACAATCTCCCAATGCCGAAGCCCCCTCCCACCTCCCAGCCCACACCATCTCCCCGGATCATCCCGTACACCAGCCCCAAAGCATCCTGTATCCTGTATTGAACATAGACTGGCGCTTCATTTCTTATATGATAGTATACATGTTTCAGTGCCATTCTCCCAAATCATCCCACCCTCTCCCTCAGACGCCAAAAGTCCGTTCTATACCTCTGTGTCTCTTACGTTGTCTCACAGGGTCATCATTACTATCTTTCTAAATTCCATATGTATGTGTCAGTATACTGTATTGGTGTTTTTCTTTGTGGCTAACTTTAAATCAACTTTTCTGAAGTGTAACTTGCATACAATAAGATTTCCCTCTTTTAGGTGAACAGACCGAGCTTTGGCAAATGTAGGTCCCCCTGAAAGCACTAATCAAGTACAGAGCATCTCTGTCATCCCCAAATCCCCTGTCCCTCCCCCGGGTGGCCACTGGCGTGACGGCTCTCTGCGACTCTGGGACTGTGAGCACTAGCAGTTGGTGTGAGTGGAATCGAGCGGTCTGCGTTCGCGGATGGCGGCGTGTTTACGAGAGTCGTCTTGTCGCTGCCTGTCTCGGTGGCTCATTGTTTTTTCCTGCTAACGAGCATTTCATTGTGTGGAGGCACCATGCTTTGTCTACTCACCTATTGGTGATGGATAGCTGGGCTGTTTCCAGTTTATGGATGGTTATGAATAATGCTGTNAGAGTCGTCTTGTCACTGCCTGTCTCGGTGGCTCATTGTTTTTTCCTGCTAATGAGCATTTCATTGTGTGGAGGCACCATGCTTTGTCTACTCACCTATTGTTGATGGATAGCTGGGCTGTTTCCAGTTTATGGATGGTTATGAATAATGCTTCTGTCAACATTCATGTAAAGGTTTTGTGTGGATATGTATTTTCATTCTCTTGGGGAAACAGAAAGAAATGGAATTTCTGTTCATATGCTAAGTATCTGTGTAACATTTTATGAGAAACTTCCAAGCTGTTTCTCAAGATAGTTGTATTATTTGCATCCCCACTAGCAACATCTGTGAGTGCTCACTTGATCTCTTTTGTTCACAACGCTAGGTATTGTCAGTGTTCTTAATTTAACCAGTGTCATGCATAGCAGTTTTTAAAAGCGCCTCAAGATTCATATACTTTTCTGTATATAGTAAATCCATAAAAAATTAAGAAAAAAGGACTTCCCTGATGGTCCAGTGGTTAAGACTCTGCACTTCTGGTACAGGGGGCCTGGGTTTGATCCCTAGTTGGGGATCTAAGATCCCACATGCTGTTCATTGTGGCAAAAACAATGGAAAAAAAGGAAAAAAACACAACTCCCTAAATGATTATAATGTGCAGCCAAGGTTGAAAACTGCCAAGCCAGACTAGATAGGTTCCAAATGTTCAAATAAGGGCAGATATTTTTATTCACGCATTCATGGTTTTCTTTTCCCCATTCATCCCCTCACTCACCCCAAAGGAGCTCTGTCAGCTCTTTACTGAGCATTGGAAATATAGACACAGGACAGCCCCCCTGCCTGCCTTCAAAATGTGTGGTATCAAAGTTGGTTTTTTTTTTCTCTCGTAAGGAAGCCAGTTTCACATGTTATGACCGCAGTCATTTCAGAGTTTGGTTTTTTGCTGATGCTGGAATTTTGCAGCTCTGGCCTGCGTTCAGTCCTGACGGTGGTGATGGAGGTGATGGGGTGCTTCACCGTGCTGAGATATCGCTTCTTTGGTTTTGTACTTTTCCTTCCCTGCCTCCTTACACACTGATACTTTCTTATGTACATTTTTAACTTTGGGGACCATGTTTTGTGGGTCCCAACCACTGGAGCAACATCTTTAAATGATGATGTGGCAGGGGGTTGAACAATAAATATAAAATGGACATATTTATCCCTCCAATCGCACCAGTGCCTGCAGACAGCATCATGGCTGGTTTCTGATCTTTGTTTTTCATTTCTCTCCTTGTTTTTTCAATATAGAAAAAAATGTACAGAATGTTCTTAGAAAAATAAGGCAAATTGGCATAATATTATAAAATTGTCACCAAAAACCTAGTAAAGAAATAGAGTGGTGGGTGAAGGTAAGATGGCATATTAACTGAGCAAAACTCACATGTTAAAGTTGTGTCATTAAATAGTAAAATATTCTATTTGATATTAAACTTACACTATAAAAAGATTTTGAAGTGATGCAGCAAGGTCTACCTTCCTGGGACTGTTAGAATGAGCTATAAAACGAAAGCAGAGTCTGTGCAGAATTGTTTTATCTTCTAGGGTCGAAGTCAGTGTAAGGATTGTAAGATTGCCCATAACTTGCAAAACAGATTCTGCACAGAGCAACTAATAGAAAATACATTCCATTTTCCTTTTCCTTGTGGCCTAAGTGGTTCCAGAGACCCCAGAAGCCTTGTGGGAAAATAGCTGGTGAAAAAATGCTGACAAAGAATAGAAATTTATTAGTCTAGTTTTGGATCTAAAGAAATCTCATCTCTAACGGAGATAAATTTTCATCAAGCGGATACTTTCCAGAGCAATCTCAAGCCAGTTTCATCCCTTGATTGATATTCTATACAGTGGAATGAAACCATTTTCAATACTGTGTTTATTTCATTAAAATTTCTTTTCACTGTAATTCTTTTTTTTTTCCAGCATGGAAAATTCCATTCTTTTAAAAATACTTTTACTGAAGTACAGTTGATTCACGATGTTAGATTCAAGTATATAGCAAAGTGGTTCAGTTATGCATGTGTATATATATATATATATATATATATATATATATTTAAGATTCTTCCCCATTATAGGTTATTACAAACTGTTGAGTATGGTTCCCTGTCTTATACAATAGATCCTTATTGGATCCTTTTCCCTATATGTGTTGGTTTTTACACAAATTGAACACATTATCAGTTTTTTCCAGCTTTATTAACTGACAAATTTTGTATATATTTAGGTTGTGCAACATGATTTTTTAAGTATACATAATATTGTGAAGTGATTACCACAGTCAAGTTCATTAGCACATCCATCATAGTTACTTTGTGTGTGTGTGTGTGGGGGGGGTAAGATCTATTCTCTTAGCATATTTCAGACATATAGTACAGTATCATTAACTCTAGTCATCATGCTATACATTAGATCTCCAGAACTTACTCATCTTAAGACTGAAAATCTCCTCCGTCTGCTCTGATCCCCACCCCTGGCAGCTGCCAGCCTGCTCTCTGGTGCTGTGGGTTTGGCTGCTGGGTCCCGTGTCTGAGATGATACAGGATTGTCTCCTGTGCCTGGCTTCCTTCACTCAGCATCATGTCCCCTAGGTTTGTTCATATTGTTGCAACAGTAGACTTTCCTTCTTCTTTATCCTTGACTAATCCTCAGTGAGTGTGCATATATGCATGTGCCCCGCGTGGCTTATTCATTCGTCCAGCAGGGCGCGCCTTGGTTGTCTCCGTATCTCGTATTATAAGTAAGGCTGCAGTGACCGCGGGAGTGCAGGTGTGCTTAAGATCCCTATTTCATTTCAAACAGTGAAATTGTGGGATCGTATGGAAGCTCCACTGTTAGTGTTTTGAGGAGCCTCTGTGCTATTTTCCATTAGTGGCTGCACCAACTTACCTTCCCCCCACCAGTGCACCACGGTGCCCTTTGCTCCACAGCTTCACCAACTCGTGTTATCTTGTGTCTTTGCGAACAGATTAGTTTCTTGAACCACATCAGTTTTTCCTCATTGTGATGTTTGTTTTGCTTTTCCAAACCAATTTCCCCGAGATCAAATTTTGTTTAAGTTTTGTCAAGAAAATGTAACCCTTCTGTCCAGTTTTAGTCAACAGCATATTTTTGCCATGTACACTTTCAGTTTTGTGTTGATTATTTCTACCAGTGATAACAATGAGAGATTAAACGAAAATTGGTTGCATTTATTTCCTACATAATCAGTGAAAAAATTTGGGGCCATTTTAGTAAGAGAGATATGG
>SJYW01012140.1:47689-70542 GCA_006410735.1 Raphicerus campestris | reverse complement strand
AAAAGCAGAGACATTACTTTGCTGACAGAGGTCTGTCCAGTCAAAGCTATGGTTTTTCCAGTAGTCATGTATGGATGTGAGAGTTGGATGTGAGAGTTGGACTATAAAGAAAGCTGAGCGCTGAAGAATTGATGCTTTTGAACTGTGGTGCTGGAGAGATTCTTGAGAGTCCATTGGACTGCAAGGAGATCCAACCAATCCATTCTAAAGGAAATCAGTCCTGAATATTCACTGGAAGGACTGATGTTGAAGCTGAAACTCCAATACTTTGGCCACCTGATGTGAAGAGCTGAGTCATTGGAAAAGACCCTGATGCTGGGAAAGATTGAGGGCAGGAGGAGAAGGGGACGACAGAGGATGAGATGGTTAGATGGAATCACCAACTCAACAGACATGTGTTTGAGCAAGCTCTGGGAGTTGGTGACCGACAGGGAGGCCTGGCGGGCTGCAGTCCATGGGGTCGCAAAGAGTCAGACACGACTGAGCGACTGAACTGAAGTGATAGGGTAGGTACTCCAATCAGTATCACCATTTCACAGTTCAGAAATATTACTAAGAGGCACAGAGAAGGTCAAATTCATACAAGTGGTAAAGTTAGAATTTGAACCTGAGAATTATATTCAGTGTCTTGTGATAAAATAGTGCGAAAGAATATGATAAAGAATGTACTGTACACAGAGTATGTGTAACTGAATCACTTTGCTGTACAGCAGAAATTAGCACATTGTAAATCAACTATAGTTCAGTAAAATAAACTGAAAAAAATTTGAATCTTGCATAGTAATAAGTTGCATCATAATAAGTTTTTAGGGAGCGGTACCAGCACTGACTGGGTTACGAATGAAACATTATTCAAGAATCAGGACTTTTGTATCTTCTGACATGTAGAAGGTCACCCTGTGATCGCTGCTTTTACTTTCAGAATGTTCCCTCATGGTCGCAAAATGGCTACAACAGCTCCGAGGATCACGTTCTTTCCAAGCAACGTCCGAATGCCAAAAACAGAAGGATTCTTTGATTTCTTCTTCCTTAAGAAATGAGGGAGACCTTCCTAGAAGTCTTTCTGGCTGACTTCCTGTTGGCCAGAATTCTGCCACGTGCCCTGTCTTCAGCCAGTCACTGACAAGGTGCACAGAACTACAGTCTGGGGCCGGGAGGAGCCAAGATTTGCGCCTGACACCCCCGCGGGCCACCCTCCCAGAACCCCTTGCTGCTCAGTTCCTGAACGGAATCCCTTTACCCAGGTCTTTGCTTTTTAATATTGACCATTTTAAAAGTCTCTACTGAATTTGTTATAATGCTGCTTCTGTTTTATCTTTTGGTGTTTTCGTCACGAGGCATATGGGATTCTTAGCTCCCCAGCCAGGGATCAACTTAGATCCCACACCCCCTGCATTGGAAGGCCAAGTCGCAACCCCTGGGCCACCAGGGACGTCCCTATCTGTTAACCAAGGAGTAGGGCATAGCTGCTGGGCTGGTGACCAACAGCTTCTGCAGAATTCCCATTAGCCTCTGTGAAGCTCAAGGTCAGTGATATTTCCTCCTAAGCCTTCTGTTTGATTCCTTCTAGGACACGCTACAGCACATACAGGAGATTTTGAAATTCTGTTGCATAGCTATTTGCAAAACCCCATCTGCCAACTTCTCTCCTTCCTCTGTTTCCCTCTGCGGATCACACGGGCACGTGTGCCTGTGGCCTGACCTTGGCGTGTTCACAGTGATTACAGATTTAAACTGTAAGCCCCAACACTCATAAAATCCTAGTCTCCTTATATAAAAATTCCCCAAAGTGGTGCTTAATTTCACATGCTTGCCAAATCCTAAATCCCGAAGAAAAAGCTGATTTACCTTTGTGCAGAAACTGTACTTCAGCAAAGCTCTTGACTCTGGGGGCACACACTGGTGTCCTGGCAGCACCTTATGGCAGTGATTTATGTGAGGGCTCCCCTGATATTTCAGTGTCATGGAACTGTCTTGGCTAAAGAGAAGTGGGCAAAGGTTTCTACCAAAGTGTCTCAGGCAGGCTCTCCAAGTGACCAGAGTGACGTCATCTCGGGACAAATCCTTTTACTCCACGTTCAGATGGTGGATGTACTGCCTGGGACCTTGTGAATTTTCCTTTTCCCTTCATCTTTCTGCACCCTGCCCCCAAGCCCATTTTAATGTATTTCTGATAATGAAAACAAACACACACACACTTCACCTTCTAAAAGGCAGATGAAAGCCATTCACTTCAGAATCTGAGACACACATCTGTAAACACCTGATCAGGATGAGGTGGCTGGACGGCATCACCGACTCAGTGGGCATGAGTTTGAGCAAGCTCCGGGGGCTGGTGATGGACAGCAGTCCACAATCCATGGAGTGGATGGTGCAGTCCATGGGGTGGCAAAGAGTCAGACACGACTGAGCGGCTGAACTGAACGGAAATGGCCACCGAATCTTCATGATGATCGTCCTGCAATGACTCTGGAACTTCTGTGAGGTGACTGCGGTTTCACAAAAAGCCAGCTTTAGTCAGAAAGCTTGTGGGAGTGAATTTCTTGTTAGAGGAAGGTAGGAGTTTCCCAGCACGCGAAGGATTCAAGCAGAGGGTAGTTGACCTTGCGTCTAGGATTCCTGACTTCAGAGAGGCTGAAGGTAAAGAATTTAAGATCTCTTCCAAAGGACTCTAAGATGAGTCAGAAAAGACTCTTTATTTGCATGTTTTACAAATCATAAAACCGTTAGGCACACGTTTTATCTCACTTCACCTTCAAAACAATTCTCGGGGGGATGGGTTTATCACTTTTATTTTAGAGATGGAGAAAGGTTTAGATGGAGGTGAAGGGATTTCTCCAGACTCACATCTTTGGAAAGTGGATGGTCTTAGGACACTGAGGTCAGGAACAGGGCCACATTCAGGACGAGGGGTCAGCCTGAAGCCGGCCCATCACTGAGGTACCAGCTCTGGGGCCCAGAGAAACGTCTGTCCTGGCCATCCCTCCCTCCCCCGTCCTCAGGCTGGGCCTGGGCAAAGCTGTGTGACCTCAGGGCCCCTTACGGATGGTTACTGGAGCTCAGCGCTTCCTGTCTCCGCAGAGGTAGGGTGTGCGAAGCCCGTTGTTTAAACCTGCTCCATGCTTCAGCCCATTCCTGGAGTATTTCCTCTTTAAAAGGACCGCGGGCAGAGGCGCCCTAAGAAAGGGGCCGTCAGGTGGGCATTCGGCCTGGAAGCAGGGGCTATTTCTTTTAGGGGGTTCCTCCCAGCCTCACCACCCTGGCCACCCCACCTAGTCCCCGCCGTGAGAGCACACAGGACAATGCCTCGGCCCCGGGGTGGAGCGGGGAGAATGCTGGGGCGGGGGACAGGACGTCCGCTTCCAGCCCTCGGCCCCTGGCCCCGCTGCTGCGGGGTCGGCCCCCCGTGTGAGGGCCTGGGAAGCAGGCTTTCTTCCACGCTGGCCGTCCTATCAGATTTTGCCCTATTCTGGTAATTCAATGGGAAATGAATCCACCCAGGAGTCTGGGCTGGCCTCCGAAAGGAAGGTAAACATAACAAAGAGAAAGGCGTTGCCAATTTGAGAGACCATGCGTTCGCAGGAATAAACAGGAATACAGCCCAGTGGGAAAGCGGGCGTCTCACCACACCTGCAGTCCGAACAGGCAGGGGTCAGCCACAGACGGCTTCGTTTCTGCTTTCATTCGGGTTGGTCAGTGGGGATGGAGGAGGGGAAAAAGGGTAAACGGATGGTTTCAAAGATAACAGCGCCGGAGTAAACACATATTTCTTTTATATAAGTTTATATTTACATTTGATATAATTTACGCATGTATATTTACTTCCAGTCTTGTTAGCTTTCAATGAATCTGCAAAGAATTTTTTCCCTCTGAGTAGATATCTTTGACAGAGAACGAGCTCTGGGTCTGTTGGCGATAGGTTTTCTGACTCCGAGGACCTGAGGAGACTGGTGTTCAGAGAGAGCTTGAGCGACTTGCCCAGGGATGCGCAGCTTGGGAGTGAGAAGCTAGACTCTCGCTCATTCTCCTGACCCGCCGACAGGGGTTTTTCTGTGCGTCTGGATAAGGCAAGGTGTGAGGGGGCCAGGCACCCCGCTACACAGCAGGGTAGATACACGGATACAAACTTTTGTGATTATTTCGCCCCAAGGGCATCCTCCTGCTCAGACTGCCCTCTTGCTGGCTCAGAGGAGGGATGCTCAGAAATAAAAGTAGGCACAGACATTTTTTGTCTCCCACACCCGGGTGTTAGGGATATTGGAACTTTAAAAGGAGAGCTCTCTGGGACTTCCTGGCAGTCCAGTGGTTAACACTCCATGCTTCCATGCAGCAGGTGTGGGCACCATCCCTGGCAGGAAACCGAAATGGAGCTCCAAAAAATGAAAGCCCTAAGTTTATGCCAGAAACAGGAAGCTTGGAAGGATAACTGAGATTGCAGAGATCGGGGAACAGAGAGGCTTGCTCACGCTTATGTTCAGTCATGTTTTACTCTCTGTGAGTAAGACGGGAATGTAGCCTGGAGCCCCCCAGGCTCCTCTGTCCATGGGATTCTCCAGGCAAGTATACTGGAGTGGGTTGCCATTTCCTCCTCTTTCAACCCAGGGATCAAGCACGCATCTCCTGCAGGCAGATTCTCTACCCGCTGAGCTATCGGGAAAGACAGAGAGAAGGGCTTAGGGTCCAGGGCAGTCTGGGTGTTCATACATCTCACTGAGAAAGGGGGCTTGGCACATATATTTCACATGTACCCAAGGGGTATGGGGGGACCACAAACCTCACAGCAGCCTTGGAGACAGAGCAAGGAGATGGAGCTCTGCACGGACCAGGGACGGACAGCCTAGGACAGCGAGGACATCTGAGGGCCCCGGCAGGGCGCACACTGACCGGGCACTAGCGGCCCCTGCCTATGGTCCCTACAGGGATGGGGACCCCTCCCAGAATGCTCTGTCGCCGTGTGAGCCCCTGGAGTGTAGAAACAGCCCCAGGAACCCAGTTACACTAGAGCCACACACAATCGCGGTTTTTGTTGTTTTTGTTTAGAAATGGTCAAACAGCTGTAATTTCATGTTGTTCAGTATGATGTCATAGGAACCCCGGAAATGGCTGCAATTTCGTTTTCATCACCCAGTGGGGCGTGTGGATTGAAATGGAAATCAGATTCAGTCACAGCCAAACTAAGACACTTGGACTTGCACCCCCTCTTGCTCGCGGCTGCACTGCTCACACCAACACCAAGCAGTTCTTGGGATGCCCAGTGGTTCCAGTCTCCTCCGGGAGGGCCTGGGATGTCTCTCCAAGACACTCGGCTCTAATTAGAGTGGATTCTCCTCCACAACCTGCCATTCCTGCCGTGTACGTTGTTACCTGTTTTGGATGGAACACTTGCGAAGCAGAGAGGACTCATTTCCCCTTATAATTCAGTCCAGCTGACAGTCTTCTCTGTGCCACACATGAGGACAGGGTTGGAGGATCCAGGTCATTTTAGAGTGCAAGTAGGCCCCTAGAAATCGCCACCATGGGTTTGTAAACGGGGTCAGCAGGACAGTGCCAGGAAATTCGTCGGCACTCACGCCTGGTGTGGTCCTTAGGATGAAGTGTAATGTGAGGAGTCTGGAAGCGATTGCCGGGGGGTTGGAGGGCGTTGCCCCTCCAGGAGAAGCCATATATAGGTGCAGTGCACGACTCATAGGCCAGGGGGCCGAGGACAAGTTGCTAAGGCAGTGGTTCTCAAATCGGTGCCTCAGTGCACGCATGGTGGTGCCGCAGGATAGTTTGGATTTTTGAGGGAAATGTGTGAACTTCTCAAACTTCCCTGGTGGCTCAGATGGTCAAGCATCTGCCTGCAATGTGGGAGACCCAGGTTTGATCCCAGGGTTGGGAAGATCTTCTGGAGAAGGAAATGGCAACCCACTCCAGTACTCTTGCCTAGAAAATCCCATAGACAGAGGAGCCTGGCAGGCTACAGTCCATGGGGTCACAAAGAGTTGGACATGACTGAGCAACTTCACTCAGTTTCACTCACTCTCAGATAGTGAATAAAATTTCTAGCTCAGGATAGCGTGTGTCTCAGCTTTAGATTATGACTTTGTGTCTTTGTGAAGCTGGGTTTCAGATCATGACTTTGTGAAAATTAATGTGGATTAGGGAAATGACAATGTTTGTATTCAATCTGAGTCCAGGGTCTGAGAAGTCATCCAGTGCTCAATAGGCTCACATACCCCATGATTAAGAAACGGTCGTGTTTTAAAATGAAATTAAAATATTATTGCTTTTTTTGATGTATTTGTCTGATTTTTTCAAGTCGCTACTAAGTTGTCGAGAGACATAATTATTATTTGAAACTAACTGATTAACAAACAAATTTTAGGTTATTTCTTTTGACCTATAGGTGTGGTGAGAAATTCCTGAGATGGTCCGGGAGCTGTGGACCAGGAAAACTGGAGCATCTCTGCTCTAGAAGGTGGGCCAGCTCAAATGAACCTGGGTCCCTGGATGAACCGCCCTCCATTGCCCTCTACCCTAGATGGTCATACGAGAGAAAAACAAACTATTTTGTTTGAGCCCTTGTGCTTGGGAGCTCTTTGTTATAGCAGCTCAGCCTGTTTCCTTGCTGACACAGCAGGGCTCAGTAAACATTTGTTGGTGAATAGACTTGGCATTGATTTCCTGTATAGTTTCATATTTTGGATGTGCTTGTGGAACAGTAATGTGAATTATGAATATGTGTATAAATATATGCAAGAATAGGGGCCATGGGAACTACAAAAGAAAGAAGAGGGGACAATCGCTGGTCATTTGACTTGGGATAAGTTCCTTGAACGTCAGGTTCTTCCTCTGTGAAATGGAATAANATGAATATGTGTATAAATATATGCAAGAATAGGGGCCATGGGAACTACAAAAGAAAGAAGAGGGGACAATCGCTGGTCATTTGACTTGGGATAAGTTCCTTGAACGTCAGGTTCTTCCTCTGTGAAATGGAATAACTTATATACCTTGTATCCCTTGTGGAGGCAGAAACTGGATAAGGTAATAATCATGAAAATATTTTGAGGAGTATCATAAAAATAAAGTAGCCTTCATTATTGTAACATTTATGAAAATACTAATGACTCAAGGGCTATTTTAAAAGGGGCTTGTCTGTAAGAATGAAAGCTTAGATTAGTGGAAAGTCTAAACAACTGGGCTTCCCTAGTAGCTCAGAGGGTAAAGAATCTGCCTGCAATGCAGGAGACCTGGGTTCAATCCCTTGTTTGGGAAGATCCCTGGAGAAGGAAATGGCAACCCATTCCACTTCTCTTGCCTGGAAAATTCCATGGATGGAGGAGCCTGGTGGGTTACAGTCCATGGGATTGCAAAGAGTCGGACATGACTGAGCAACTTCACTGGTGAATTCAAGTTTTTTCTTTATGTGTCTGTGTGTCAAACGTGGCTTTACTGAACTAGAGAAAAGAGAAAACAGGAATCACCCTTGATGCTGGCAGCTCTAGGTCCCCTGCTCCCAGCCCTCTCAGCCCCAAGGCCTGGGGGCCGCCTGCCCCCAGGGGGCNAATCCCTTGTTTTGGGAAGATCCCTGGAGAAGGAAATGGCAACCCGTTCCACTTCTCTTGCCTGGAAAATTCCATGCATGGAGGAGCCTGGTGGGTTACAGTCCATGGGATTGCAAAGAGTCGGACATGACTGAGCAACTTCACTGGTGAAATAGTCAAGTTTTTTCTTTATGTGTCTGTGTGTCAAACGTGGCTTTACTGAACTAGAGAAAAGAGACAACAGGAATCACCCTTGATGCTGGCAGCTCTAGGTCCCCTGCTCCCAGCCCTCTCAGCCCCAAGTCTCTCCTGTTTGTCTGGACCAGGAGCGGCGTCCCCCCTGGAAAACTGCCTGGGGTGGGCACTGTGAATGTGCATTTCACTGCCAGCTTTGCAATGAGCAGCCCGTGCCCGCCCTGACAGCAGTGACAACGAGACTAGACATCTCGGGAGAGGACCTGTGAGAGTAACGCAGAGCCCCGGCGCCCCGCGTTAGCGGCAGACCCACGGTGGAAGGCACGACCCGGCGCCCGGCCGCGCAGCAGCAGGGGCGGCCGGCAGGCCCGCGGGCACCGGGCGAGCCCCGGCCGCCCCAGGGGGCTGACGGCCGCCGGCGGCTGAGCCTCCCGGGCTCTCCGCCCTGGGGACAAACAGCGGCCCTCTCGGCGCCGGCGCCCCCGCAGCGGGCCAGCGGGCGGGCCCTGGAGGTGGCCCTGCGCCCGGGCGCGCCGAGCTCCCGGCGCGGCGGCCGCCTTGCAGCCGGGCCGGCCCTCGGAGGCGGCTCTGAGGCGAACTCCGACGGCGGCGGCGGCCCGTGTCCTCTTCCAGGAGCGGGCTCCGGGCGCCAGGGAGCAGGAGGGAGCGGCCGGGGCCCGGTAGCGCCTGGCCGCGGCGAGCCCGCCTCGCAGGCCCGCGCGCTCAGGGCTCGCCCAGGCCCGGGCCTGCTGGGCTCCGCACTCCGCTGGGCCGCGGCGAGCGTCGGGGCCCCAGCTCCTCCTCACGGGGGTAGGGGAGCTGGATGCAGACTCAGCATAGAAGCCTTGTGGACGGGCTCAGGTGAGGGCGCGCGTTGCAGGAGGAAAGCGCGGCCGTGAGGTGCTGCAGGAAGCAGCCGGTCAGGTAATGTCCAGCAGGTAACCACCTGTGCAGGGGAAGAGCCCTTCAGCTGGAAATACTGGTCAAGCCGCCCAGCGTTTTTTTCTTTTTTTTTTAAACCAAGCTTTATTTGCNTGCAAAATGTGTGGGCAAAGTGTATCTTTGACCTAGCATCTCTTATTTTCTTAAGGGAAATGGATCTGTGGATGTGTGTGTGTGCACGTGCGCGTGTGTGTATCAGTGGGAAATAAAACAATATTTATGTCAATAAAACAAGATTTTGGGATGAGATTGTTTAGCAACTTCCTTGGTGCGCATTCATTATAAGGACGCTCAGCATGAGGGAGCCACAGGCAGATATTTAATGCCAGAGATGAGCAGCTCTCGCAGTGCGGGACTTCAGGCGCGTCGGCCGTTGAGTAGCTTCCTCAATGGCCGCCCCAGTTTGCCTACAAGAAAGGAAACGTGTAAAACTCTGTTTTTTTATTCCTCTGGCGAAAAGTGGTGGATCGAGGTGCACCATTGCCTGCTGTAAGTTGAGGTTCAGGAAATCTCCAAAATGGCAGGATTGGCCGTGAGAATTCTTCTGTCTGAGCTGGGGGTACATTCTTNAAAACTCTGTTTTTTTATTCCTCTGGCGAAAAGTGGTGGATCGAGGTGCACCATTGCCTGCTGTAAGTTGAGGTTCAGGAAATCTCCAAAATGGCAGGATTGGCCGTGAGAATTCTTCTGTCTGAGCTGGGGGTACATTCTTTAGAGAGCCAGTGGCAACACCTTTATTTTCTGGAGGAAAGATCTGGAGACTATCACAGGTCAGGCCCTTCCTGGGAACCACACAAGGGTCTGTGTTTCACAGTGTAGCACATCTACTCCCGCTTCAAAGATGCAGAGATGGAGTCTTGGAAAGAAAGTAGACATTTCCTCTGTGCTCAGCATCCTTCCCCTTTGTCTCTGGTTTTCGTTTTGAGGGACGTGCCTTCCTCAGTCTTGGTGGGGATTCGGGGAACGCTACTACTCATGTTCTCCTGCTCTCTGCTAGACAAGCCTGTGTGCTTCCCAAAGAATCCCAGTCTTGGTAAAATACCACATGGATGGAAACTGGTTGGAGCTCTCCTAAAGTGGCAGTTCCCATGAGCTTCCTTCTAGTCTTTGTAAAGCCAGGTTCTTCGCTTTTCATCTGATGCTTCCTTTCTGATCTAATTAGTCCAGAGTCGGTCTGTTGCTTGCAGCCATATGTCCTTGGCTGAAACAACAGTCAGGAACTCGCCTGCACACTTTGGCACTGCTAGGCCTGGTCCTTCTGCATCCTTTGCTTACTGCTGGTGCTTATGATTTCCATGTACTGGGTGTGTGACGCATGTGGGTCTCACCCTCTTTTCCACACCAGGAGAGTGAAGAAGAGGGAGTGTGCTATGCTGCCTAGGCACAGCTGCCCCAGCTCAAGGCCATGGATTGGGGTTTCTCAGTAAAGCTGCGCTGTGCATGAGCTGAGCTCCCATCTCAGTGTGATTCGAAGGTGACCAGATAGACTGGCAGCCTTCACATATCCATCCCCAGAGCTGCTTCTGTGTCTGAACCTCCCCATGAGGATCACTAGCTATTTCTGATAGTTCTTGTTGAGTACCATTAAACTTAGACTAGGGGTTCAACTCTCTTGTGGTAGTAGGTGTGTATTTAGCATCTGTTGATTGATTGATTGTTGTTGTTGTTCAATCACTAAGTGGTATCCAACTCTTTGTGACCCCATGGACTGCAGCAAACCAGGCTTCCCTGTCCTTCACTATCTATCGGAGTTTGCTCAAATTTACGTCCATTGAGATATTTATCTCATCCTCTGTCGCTCCCTTCTCCTTTTGCCCTCAATCTTTCCCAGTATTAGAATCTTTTCCAATGAGTTGGCTCTTTGCATCAGGTAACCAAAATATTGAAGCTTCAGTTTCAGCATCAGTCCCTCCAATGAATATTCAGGGTTGAATTCCTTTAGGATTGACTGGTTTGATCTTCTTCCTGTCCAAGGGACTCTCAAGAGTCTTCTCCAGCACCACAATTCAAAAGTATCAATACTTTGGCGCTCAGCCTTCTTTATGGTCCAACTCTCACATCCATACATGACTACTAGAAAAACCATAGCTTTGACTAGATGGACCTTTGTTGGCAAAGTGATATCTTTGCTTTTTAATATGCTGTCTAGGTTTGTCATAGCTTTCCTTCCAAGGAGCAAGCATCTTTTAATTTCATCACTACAGTTACTATCCACAGTGACACTGGAGCCCAAGAAAAGAAAATTTGTCACTGCTTAAACTTTTTCACTTTCTATTTGCCGTGATATTATGGGACTGGATGTCATGATCTTAGTTTTTTGCTTATTGAGTTTCAAGCCAGTTTTTTTACTCTCCTCTTTTACCTTCATCAAGAGGCTCTTCAGTTCCTCTTCACTTTCTGCCGTTAGAGTTGTATCATCTGCATATCTGAGGTTGTTGATATTTCTCCTGGCAGTCTTGATTCTGGCTTGTGATTCGTCCAGCCTGGGATTTCACATGATGTGCTCTGAATTTAAGTTAAATAAGCAGCCTGAATATACAGCCTCATCATATTCCTTTCCCAGTTTTGAATAGCTATTGCTTCTTGACCCACATACAGGCTTCTCAGGAAACAGGTTAAGTGGTCAGGTACTCCCATCACTTCAAGAATTTTCCACAATTTGCTGTGATCCACACAGTCAAAGGCTTTAGCATAGTCAATGAAGCAGAAGTAAATGTTTTTCTGGAATTCCTTTGTCATCCATGATCCAGCAGTTGTTGGCAATTTNCCTCCCCATATGGATTCTTGTAATAACAGATTAGCAGGACCCGATTTTATGACATTTTGGGATAAATAAATCAGATCCAAGGAACCCAGGAAAGGATGATCTGAGAGGTGACCCTAGAGGGGTACCTGGACCAGACCTTGGTCATTCAGAGGCTGTCTGGCATCCACGCCCCTTTGGGACTACCCCCTTTGAGGGGTCTTCCATCTTGTGGGGCCTTAGAGCTAGGAACACAGTCAATGGATGAGGCTCTGTCCCTTGGGCTCAGCGGCCTTTCCAGGCTCTGAAACCTGAAAGCCACGGGGCAGCCGTGGCCCTGGTGCTTCGCAGGCTGAGGAGGAGGGGTGTGCGGGTCGTTCCTGGGATGCTGTGCTGTTCACAGCCCCCCTGGTGCTCGGGCCCTAACCTACCGTCTCGCCAGCCAGCCCCACTGTCCTTCCAATCATAGCCTGGTCTGTCCAAGACACCCAGAGTCAGGCTTTTGTTGTTGTTTATTTATTTATTTGCTGCTCAGGTTCTTAGTTGCAACACCTGAGATTGTCCATCTACATTGTCACATGCGGCATCTGGAGGTGCACCGTGGGGCTTGTGAACTCCTTAGCATGTGGGATCTAGTTCCCTGACCAGGAGTCAGTTATTTGTAAAAAAAAAAAAAAAAAAAAGTACAGATGGCCTGCTACAATGCCCTTTTCCGAATAGTTTTTGATCCACAAACACTTTCTGAGCCAATCTACTGTGTTATTGATGGTAAGTGTTTAATAAAAAGGAAATCAGAGTGATTTTAGAAACAAGAGCACTCAATCCTGTCTTGATTGGGAATTCCTGAGTTGAAGACTTAAGATGTATCTGGAAAAAGTCTGTGGGCTCTTAAAATGTAGCCCTGTTTCCATAATTGATATATTATGCCTTTTTCATATTCTCATCTGTGTGTGGCTGCAAAAATCATAAAGAAAACTTTCTCTTCCCAGAGGAGAACTCCTCTATGGAAAAGTGTTGATTTTTTTTTTTTAAAGCCACAATCATGCTTCTGAGAATGTTTATCTCACTTTACTAAAACCTCATGGGCGTTCTTTATTCTGACACTTATGACTCTGAGTAAGAACACTATCCATCTTGGGAGACAAACATAAAGAGAACGTTTCTTTCCAAATATGCTTGCTGTTCAATTTCAAGTGTGTATATAGTAGAGAAGGGGGAGGATAGATTTTTCTTGAAACTTTTGAGAGGCTAGTTATTCAACATTGTCTATTCTAAATTACCTTTATCATCTAAAATTATTTAGAATTTAGGCCTTTGAAGGTTGATCTTCTTGATGTTAGTGTTATTTTAAAAGGAAATGGGTGTGACACCAATGGCTGTGTTTGGCGTGTGAAGGAGAGACAGTAATTAGGAATGCAATCTGGCCTTTTTGTATATGGAACTTGTTATCTTACTTTAAAAAAAAAAATTGGTTTTGGCCGCTCCTAGTGGCATGTGGGATCTTGGTTCCCAGACCAGGGATTGAACCCACACCCCTTGTATTAGAGGGCAGAATCTGAACCACTGGGCCACCAAGGAATTCCCATTTACCTTACATTCTTAATGTTTGATTCAGCTTTGTCTCTGCTGATCGCCTGGTTTGACCACTTCCCTGGTCACCAGCTTCTCTCCAACTCCACTGTTGCAATTTGGTTCAGGCTGCCGCCGCCTTCCACCCATATTAACCCCTTTTATCTGCTTTCCTTGCCTCTATTCTCACCTTCCACTCCCAATTTTCAATCCATTTTCAATAGCTAGCAAAATCTGCTAAACACCCAAATCTGTTCATTTTATCATCTGTCAAATATCATTCAGTGTCTTCTCATTGTTCTTAGGGTGAAAAAATCCTTAACCGACTGGGAAAGCCAACATTATCACTTTGTTTTTAGCATTTAAAAATGCCAAAAGATGACAGGGTCCTATAGTTCACTATTGTGACCAAATTCACCAGAGTTGGATTTTTAAAATTTCATAACTTGCAATGACTTCATTTTTCAATAACTCTTTATCAGTAAATTATTTCTGTCAAATTTCATACTTTTGAGAAGTGTAAAAAAAACCCTGAAATGGTGAAGCAATAGAAATGACTCATTCATTTCTAGAAAGAAGATGCTGAAACTAAGAAAAAATGTTTAAGTTGGCAAAAGTTAGAGCCAAGAAAAAGTAGAGAAAACAGCCAAAACCCATCCATCAGGAGGTGCCTGGAAGTGCCCACATCCAGACTGGAATAGGCAATCCCAAAAGCTGCAAAATGTGTGGGCAAAATGTATCTTTGACCTAGTATCACTGATTTTCTTAAGGGAAATGGATCTGTGGATGTGTGTGTGTGCACGTGCGCGTGTGTGTATCAGTGGGAAATAAAACAATATTTATGTCAATAAAACAAGATTTTGGGATGAGATTGTTTAGCAACTTCCTTGGTGCACATTCATTATAAGGACGCTCAGCATGAGGGAGCCACAGGCAGATACTTAATGCCAGAGATGAGCAGCTCTCGCAGTGCGGGACTTCAGGCGCGTCGGCCGTTGAGTAGCTTCCTCAATGGCAGCCCCAGTTTGCCTACAAGAAAGGAAACGTGTAAAACTCTGTTTTTTTATTCCTCTGGCGAAAAGTGGTGGATCAAGGTGCACCGTTGCCTGCTGTAAGTTGAGGTTCAGGAAATCTCCAAAATGGCAGGATTGGCCGTGAAAATTCTTCTGTCTGAGCTGGGGGTACATTCTTTAGAGAGCCAGTGGCAACACCTTTATTTTCTGGAGGAAAGATCTGGAGACTATCACAGGTCAGGCCCTTCCTGGGAACCACACAAGGGTCTGTGTTTCACAGTGTAGCACATCTACTCCCGCTTCAAAGATGCAGAGATGGAGTCTTGGAAAGAAAGTAGACATTTCCTCTGTGCTCAGCATCCTTCCCCTTTGTCTCTGGTTTTTGTTTTGAGGGACATGCCTTCCTCAGTCTTGGTGGGGATTCGGGGGACGCTACTACTTACGTTCTGCTCTCTGCTAGACAAGCCTGTGTGCTTCCTGAAGAATCCCAGTCTTGGTAAAATACCACCTGGATGGAAACTGGTTGGAGCTCTCCTAAAGTGGCAGTTCCCATGAGCTTCCTTCTAGTCTTTGTAAAGCCGGGTTCTTCGCTTTTCATCTGATGCTTCCTTTTGATCTAATTAGTCCAGAGTCGATCTGTTGCTTGCAGCTGTATGTCCTTGGCTGAAACAACAGTCAGGAACTCGCCTGCACACTTTGGCACTGCTAGGCCCGGTCCTTCTGCTTCCTTTGCTTACTGCTGGTGGTTATGATTTCCATGTACTGGGTGTGTGACGCATGTGGGTCTCACCCTCTTTTCCACACGAGGAGAGTGAAGAAGGGGGAGTGTGCTATGCTGCCTAGGCACAGCTGCCCCAGCTCAAGGCCATGGATTGGGGTTTCTCAGTAAAGCTGCGCTGCACATGAGCTGAGCTCCCATCTCAGTGTGATTCGAAGGTGACCAGATAGACTGGTAGCCTTCACATATCCATCCCCTGAGCTGCTTCTGTGTCTGAACCTCCCCATGAGGATCACTAGCTGTTTCTGATAGTTCTTGTCGAGTACCATTAAACTTAAACTAGGGGTTCAACTCTCTTGTGGTAGTAGGTGTGTATTTAGCATCTGTTGATTGATTGATTGTTGTCGTTGTTCAATCACTAAGTGGTATCCAACTCTTTGTGACCCCATGGACTGCAGCAAACCAGGCTTCCCTGTCCTTCACTATCTATCGGAGTTTGCTCAAATTTACGTCCATTGAGATATTTATCTCATCCTCTGTCGCTCCCTTCTCCTTTTGCCCTCAATCTTTCCCAGTATTAGAATCTTTTCCAATGAGTTGGCTCTTTGCATCAGGTAACCAAAATATTGAAGCTTCAGTTTCAGCATCAGTCCCTCCAATGAATATTCAGGGTTGAATTCCTTTAGGATTGACTGGTTTGATCTTCTTCCTGTCCAAGGGACTCTCAAGAGTCTTCTCCAGCACCACAATTCAAAAATATCAGCCTTCTTTATGGTCCAACTCTCACATCCATACATGACTACTAGAAAAACCATAGCTTTGACTAGATGGACCTTTGTTGGCAAAGTGATATCTTTGCTTTTTAATATGCTGTCTAGGTTTGTCATAGCTTTCCTTCCAAGGAGCAAGCATCTTTTAATTTCATCACTACAGTTACTATCCACAGTGACACTGGAGCCCAAGAAAAGAAAATTTGTCATTGCTTAAACTTTTTCACTTTCTATTTGCCGTGATATTATGGGACTGGATGTCATGATCTTAGTTTTTTGCTTATTGAGTTTCAAGCCAGTTTTTTTACTCTCCTCTTTTACCTTCATCAAGAGGCTCTTCAGTTCCTCTTCACTTTCTGCCGTTAGAGTTGTATCATCTGCATATCTGAGGTTGTTGATATTTCTCCTGGCAGTCTTGATTCTGGCTTGCGATTCGTCCAGCCTGGGATTTCACATGATGTACTCTGAATTTAAGTTAAATAAGCAGCCTGAATATACAGCCTCATCATATTCCTTTCCCAATTTTGAATAGTTATTGCTTCTTGACCCACATACAGGCTTCTCAGGAAACAGGTTAAGTGGTCAGGTACTCCCATCACTTCAAGAATTTTCCACAATTTGCTGTGATCCACACAGTCAAAGGCTTTAGCATAGTCAATGAAGCAGAAGTAAATGTTTTTCTGGAATTCCTTTGTCATCCATGATCCAGCAGTTGTTGGCAATTTGATCTCTGATTTCTCTGCCTTTTCTAAACCCTTTTACATCTGGAAGTTCTTGATTCATGTACTGCTGAAGCCTCAGCATAAACTTGTCAGCATGTGAAATGAGTGCAACTGTACAGTAGCTGGAACATTCTTTGGCATTGCCCTTCTTTGGAATTGGAATGAAAACTGGCCTTTTCTAGTCCTGTGGCCACTGCTATTTTCCAAATTTGGTGGCGTATTGAGTGCAGCACTTTAACAGCATCATCTTTGAGGATTTTAAATAGGAATTCCATCACCTCCACTAGCTTTGTTCATAGTGATGCTTCCTAAGGCCCACTTGACTTCATACTCTATGTTGTCTGACTCTAGGTGAGTGGCCATACCATCACGCTTATCCAGATCATTAAGACCTTTTTGTATAGTTTTTCTGTGTATTCTTGCCACCTTTCCTTAATCTCTTTGGCTTATGTTAGATCCGTACCATTTCTATCCTTTATTTTGCCCCTCCTTGCGTATCTCCAGTTTTCTTGAAGAGATCCCTAGTCTTTCCCATTCTTTGTTTTGCTCCATTTCTTTGCATGGCTCGTTTAAGAAGGCCTTATCTCTCCTGGCTATTTTCTGGAACTCTGCATTCAGTTGGGTATATCTTTCCCTTTCTTCCTTGCACTGGTTACCTGATACTTACGCAGTGCGTTTAAGTTCAATGCTATTTATCACAGTGGGACATGTATACATCTGAAAAATAGTGCTATGACCCTGCGGGAGACAGGTAAGAGGCTGAGTTTATGGACAGTAAAGCAGGCAGATGGATTTGAGGTTCTCCTTGCACAAACTGTGTGCCCCTACCCACCAAAGCCTCATGTGCTACAGGTGGGGAACCAGTGTAATNTATCAGGCAAGGCACTTAAATCTCTGTTAACAAAACCTCTTGAAGGAAGCCTCTTTAAAAGAAATCCTATTTGGAAATGTTTTTTAAAAAGCATACATCTTGAGAAGCTGTGCTCCACAGCATACAGCCTGAGCCACATCCTAATGGTTAAGCGTTTCTTTCTATACAGCACAGAGAGAAGTCAGAGGAGGACCTTATGTTTGTTTGCTAATCATCAGTGTCAGCCTTCAAGTGTCTAATCCCCCTTCCGTATCACACACACTTACACTATCATAGTAGGCATTCAGATATGCTAAGATAAAACTGGAGCTTCTATAGCAACATTTCTGGGGGCAGATGTGCTGGAAATCTATTCCAAATCAGTTTCAGAATCGGCTCAGCTCCCTAGACCTGCACAGGGCTTCTGGGGGCTNTCTATAGCAACATTTCTGGGGGCAGATGTGCTGGAAATCTATTCCAAATCAGTTTCAGAATCGGCTCAGCTCCCTAGACCTGCACAGGGCTTCTGGGGGCTCACACTGCGCCAAAGCCTGGGCAAGGTTAGCAAACCTGGTCGGGGTCATCGGCTTCCAGAACGGCTTCTGCTGGGTCACCTTCACATGCTCAGATGCCTCTTGTTTCGCGCTGCTCTCTGCTGTATTAGGGCTTCCCGGGTGGTGCTAGCAGTCAGGACCCGCCTGCTAATGCAGGAGACCTAAGAGACGTGGCTTCTATCCCTGGATCAGGAAGATCCCCGGAGGAGGGCACAGTAACCCACTCCAGCATTCTAGCCTGGAGAACCCCATGGACAGGAGCGTGGCAGGCTATGGTCCACAGTATCGAAAAGAGTCGGACACGACTGAAGCAACTTAGCACAACGGCCGCATTATCCCTGAGATCTGTTGCAAAGCTTCTGTTGGTCCGGGTCTCTCCAATTCTTTCAGTACCTAAAAGCACTTTTGCTGCTTCTGTGACTTCACTTACTGCATCAATCTTTGTAGGGTTTTCATCACTTCTGTGCTTCCCTCAGGTCTCAGAGTCATTCTGTTTCTTTCACAGAATGGTATGTTCATGGTTTTCCTCAGATCCATCTGCCCAGACAAACCATGCTGGGTACCACCCTGAGCTCAAGCTGGGGAAGGAGCCTTCTGTACTGGAGTTCTGCCAGACACAACTCAGGTTTCTATTACACCACCCACCATTTTTATTTCAGATATTCAGTTTTAGAATTTTCATTTGCTTCCTTTTTGTAGTTTCTGTTTATTTGCTGAGACTTCCTATCTGTTCCTTCATGACAACCATATTTTCCTTTATATAGTCATAATAGCTGTAGTATACTTGTAATGGGGCTTCCCAGGTAGCACAGTGATAGAGAATCTACCAGCCAACGCAGGAGACACAGGTTTGATCCCTGAATGAGGAAGATCCCCTGGAGAAGGAAATGGCAACCCAGTTCAGTAATCTTGCCTGGGAAATTCCAAGGACAGAGGGGCCTGGTGGGCTACAGTCCATGGGTTGCAAAAAGTCGGACATGACTGTGTGACGGAGCATGCCACAGCCCCTGATAGTTATAATAGCTGCTTTCACATCTTATTTCAGCACGTGGCTCATCTTCAGGTTGATCTTCATTGATTAACTTTTACCTTGTATGTGGCTACTTTTTCCTTTTCTAAAAATGTCTAGTAATTTTGGATTGTGTTGTGGACCTTTGTGAATGATATATAGCCAAGACTGTGGATTCTGCTATTACTCTCAAGAATATTATTTTTTTTTTAATGTTAGCAAGCAGTTAACTTTGCTGAACTAAAATTCCAAACTCAATCACCTTTGCAATGAGCACTGCTTGGAATCTTGTTCAGGGGTCAGCCAGGGGTCATGTGCAGTTTGCTGCTCCCCAGCCTGTGGCAGATGCATCATGGGAAACGCTGGGCGGGAGGAAGCACAAGCTGGGATCAAGATCCCCGGGAGAAATATCAATAACCTCAGATGTGCAGATGACACCGCCCTTATGGCAGAAAGAGAAGAGGAACTAAAGAGCCTCTTGATGAAAGTGAAAGAGGAGAGTGAAAAAGTTGGCTTGAAATTCAGCATTCAGAAAACTAACATCATGGCATCCAGTCCCATCACTTCATGGCAAATAGATGGGAAAACAGTGAGAGAATTTATTTTGGGGGGCTCCAAAATCACTGCAGATGGTGATTGCAGCCATGAAATTAAAAGACACTTGCTTCTTGGAAGAAAAGCTATGACCAACCTAGATAGCATATTAAAAAACAGAGACATTACTTTGCCAACAAAGGTCCATCTAGTCAAAGCTATGGTTTCTCCAGCGGTCATGTATGGATGTGAGAGTTGGACCATAAAGAAAGCTGAGCACTGAAAAACATGCTTTAGAACTGTGGTGTTGGAGAAGACTCTTGAGAGTCCCTTGGACTGCAAGGAGACCCAACCAATCCATCATCCTAAAGGAAAGCAGTCTTGAGTGTTCACTGGAAGGACTGATGGTGAAGTTGCTGCTGCTGCTGCTGCTATGTCACTCCAGTCGTGTCCGACTCTGTGCGACCCCGTAGACGGCAGCCCACCAGGCTCCTCTGTCCCTGGGATTCTCCAGGCAGGAACACTGGAGTGGGTTGCCATTTCCTTCTCCAATGCATGAAAGTGAAAAGTGAAAGTGAAGTCGCTCAGTCGTGTCTGACTCTCAGCGACCCCATGGACTGCAGCCCACCAGGCTCCCCCGTCCACGGGATTTTCCAGGCAAGAGCACTGGGGTGGGGTGCTATTGCCTTCTCTGGATGCTGAGGTTGAAACTCCAATAATCTGGCCACTTGATTTGAAGAACTGGCTCACTGGAAAAGACCCTGATGCTCAGAAAGATGGAGGGCAGGAGGAGAAGGGGACGACAGAGGATGAGATGGCTGGATGGCATCTCCGACCTGATGGACATGAGTTTGAGTAGACTCCGGGAGTTGGTGACGGACAGGGAGGCCTGGTGTGCTGCGGTTCATGGGGTCGCAGAGCGTCGGGCACGACTGGGCGGCTGGACTGAACTGAATCTGCTGCTCTCTCATTTCTGCGAGTCTGCCTCTCACATGGCAGTGACTGTGATCACTCTGAACTCTGCCCTCTGACCCCTTAGCTGGCTAAGAGTGGATGTCTTGCCAAGTTCTGGCTGCCTTGTAGGGGGAGCCTGGCCTCCGGTGAAAAGCCAAAAAAGAGTGGGAAGCCCACTGTGGGTGTCTGCCTATTTTCAGTTGCTTTCTGCAACTGAGAAGTAACTCTCCAGAGTTGCCTTTTGAGTCTATTTAGAGTTTCTACAGGAGCTGGTCCAGCACAGGCCGCTGTACCATGCTGGAGTGGCGTTTGCTGCCTGCCTTCTGAATAAATGGTGAGAAGCAGAAGTAAAAACTGCCAAGTCCTACCTGACTCTTTGTGACCCCATGACTGTAGCCCGTCAAGCTCCTCTGTCCATGAAATTCCCATGAAGAGTGCTGGGGTGGGTAGCCATTCCCTTCTCCTGGGGATCTTCTCAACCCAGGGATCAAAACCGGTCTCCTGCATTGTAAGCAGATTCTTTACTGTCTGAGCCACCAGGGAACCCAAATAAACTGCAGGGGCAGGATAGTTGGTCTCCCTTTCTCAGGGACTTACAATGTCCATTCGTTCCCACTTCTCCTCACATTTTTGTCCCTGCCTGCAGCCTAGGGTTATGGTATATAGTTGGAGAAGTTAGGGAGATTTTTTTCTGCCTAAATTTTTTCCCCTAAATTTTGAGTCCCTTTAGATAACTGAAACTTAAAATTTTCAAGATGCCGAAAGGTTTTCTTTGCCACTTTGGTAAAACCACCATTCCCTGGCAAGCATAGATGCCTTATAATATATATACTAAATGGTGTGCATCCTCAGTCACTGTCCTGTCCAACTCTTTGTGATCCTATAGACCGTATCTGCCAGGCTCCTCTGTGCATGGGATTTTTCAGGCAGGAGGACTGGAGTGGGTTGCCATTTCTTTCTCCAGGGGGTCTTCCCCACCCAGGGATCAAATCCATGTCTCCTGCGTCTCCTGCTTGGCAGGGGAATTCTTTACCACTGAGACACGTGGGAAGCCCATATTATACAGCGTCTATATGTAAACATATAAAAATACAAATATATATAAATAGAGAAGAGATGACAGGAAGGATCGGGATTGAAAAGAGCATCAGTATTTCAAAAAACATGATTCCTCCATATCAGGAAGGCCACCTCTGCTTGGTGGCGCTTAGTGCACGTGAGACTGAGTGTGCCTGATATTCGGTCAACAGTTGTGAGTATTTAAGCCTTCTTAGTTGACTTACTCATTTAAACATGCTTCACACACACACAAAAGAAAAAACATTTGAGAGCCTATTATTTGTTACGCTTTGTGCCAGGTAGTAATTATGCAATAAAAAGTTGTATTTATTTAAAAAAATTCAGATCTCAGCAAACATTAGGAGGGAGGCATAAGGCAGCCTAGAATTAAATCTCACCTGCTCTATCAAGCAGACGTGACGCAATACAGATGCTGTTACCTTAAAGTCATTTGGGATAATTAAGAGAGCACAAAATTTGGATTAAAACAGCCTAAGTTAAGTCCCAGTTCACCGTTTATTAACTACTGCCTTGGGCCAATCTCTCAGCTGCTGTGGGCTTTACTTTCATTTTCAATTATTATTAACTGTTGACAGTTGCTGGGCTGAAAGCTTTCTGAGAATAGGACCTGCTCCTTCCCACTGTATCCTAGCCTGGTGCTGGCACATCCTAGGCTCTCAGAAGTGCTTCAACATTAAAAGAACGAGTGAAGAGGAGCTCTTGCTGCTTTTCCAACATGGACCTTTCTAGCTGGACATCTTGAGAACTGCCAGGAGTCCAGGTTAATACAGGAAGCAGTCCTCTAATCGGATTCTGCCTTTGTTCTTCCAGCTCCCAGATACACCCGTGATGCCTTCCGGAGCATCTGATGGACTCTAATAGGTAATGATTAGGATGCTGTGTGGTATAAACAGAGGACTTGTAGTCCATTTGTGGACTAGACTGTGGAGCAGCCACCTTATGGAACGTTGCCAGTGGCCTCGGGAGACAGAGGCGGGAGCTCTGGAAAGTCTTGTCCTGACCATTAAGTGATTGCTGTGGAGTGACATACATCACCTCTGCTCACAACTCACCTGTCAGAACTAGCCACATAGCCTCTCCCAGCCTGAAGGAGCCGGGAAAAGCAATTCTACCACGAGAGCGGAAGAAGAGGACCAGAACTATTTGGGGAATGGCACTGATGGTGATCACAGTCCTGCTTGGAAGGAAAACCCTGAGCTGGTCCACTCACGTCCACCGAAGTACAGGTTTGATGGGAGGCTGGCAGGAGCATCTTCACACTCTTGGATCTCCGGACTCCCTGCAGGGGTAGGGCGGACGGAGCCCCACTCTCCATCTCCAGGGCTTCACGGCATCCTAGGCCTTCAAGTGAGGACTGAACTGAACTCAAGGAATAAGAGTCTCGTCCCTGGATGACCCGCAGGCTGCGCTCTGACTGTCGATGAAAGCTCACCACTGGATGCCAGTCCTAAGGGTTGCTATCCGGTTGTGTACCGGGTGCTCAAGTGACTGTGGATGGATGATTCTCCTTTAAGCAGAGGAGTTGGGTTTCTGATTTCTGACTCTGATCGGACCACGAGTCCTACACACTGCCACCCTATGGACACAGCCCCTCTATTTCTGCTCTCTCTGCTGCAGCCTGACAACTTCAGTTTGTTCCTGGAAGGCGTGTGTGTGTTTGTGGCGGGGGGG
>SJYW01012140.1:16616-40825 GCA_006410735.1 Raphicerus campestris | reverse complement strand
GGGACTGAGGGTAGCCGGGATTTTCCCTCTCAGCCAGGCTCAGCGGAGCTGCAACACATCACAAGTGCTCCAGCGGCGGTACCCAAGGCCTTAATCATCTCCAGAGTGAGGCGATGCTGCGGAGGCTGAAGGAGAGAATTGCTCCAGTGGGGGGCTCCGGGAACCAAGCTTTTACAGGAATTGCACAGTCTAGCCACGACCACTTCTCACGCTTGCCTAGGCTCACTTAACTCCTCTCCTTTCCACAGCGGGTGTGAGGAGAACCAGTTTCCCTATTAACTCGGGGCCTGCGTTTTATCGACTGCAAACGCTCATGATCCCAGCGCTGGGGCCATCTGTGACCTGTCGGGCCATAATAGCTTGGTTTTCCCCGTGTTCGGCTCCCTCCTTGAGTACTTAGTGTTAAATCATAGGGGGAGGAAGTGTGAGCAGAGGAAAAACAGCACCATTACATGACCCCCGATGAGACCGCTGTGATAGAATTAAAAGCTGCCGCCCTAGGACATTCTAACAGATGACATTGTGAGGTTGCCAAGGTAACCCACCAGGATACAGCTCCAGCATCTTTGGGGTTGATGCTGGGTAGATGAGGTCAGTCAGAGGTGAGGCCCAGCTGCCCAGGGTGTATGCCTTGGCTGGCCAATCCATGGCAGTCAAGAAGAAAATCAAGGCTGACCTCTACACAATACAAAAGAACCCAACCTCGTCCCCTCATTGGCTATTCCAGGTGAAAAAGAAGCATCATACTCCAGGTAACTGATCAGTGTATGTTACACAGGGCTGAAAAAGGTCCGGATATGAATGACTCAGCCATTCACTCCATGCATGTGGATTAAACACCTGCTGTGTACGTCCGCTCCATGTATGTGGATTAAACACCTGCTGTGTACATCCGATTCATGTATGTGGATTAAACGCCTGCTGTGTACCAAAGAGGAAGCATCAGAATATCTAGGGGGAAAGGTCAGTTTTAGAAAACCCTAAAAAAAGGCAGGTCCAATCAGGGAAACAAGACCATTTAAGACATTTACACACTGTCAGTACTCAGGAAAAGGTTGAGTGGAAGAAAATGAAAACAGTAACTTATTAACCCCAAGGACCTGGTGTTAAAAAAAAAAAAAGTGCAAAAATGGTACAGAGTGGAAATGATTTGCTTAAAAGAAACCAACGTTTTCCCCCAAACACATCAAGTTATGCAGCATTCCCCTTTTTCCCCTTTATAGTCTTTTTATATTCCGTGTTTACGCTGAACTACTGGTTAACATCTAGAAATGTTGGTTTCTTTCTCCCATGTAAGGATCAGAAAGATTTCAGACGGACACTGCCTTGCAATAACTCTAGGCCTCGGGTATATACATAACTAAGATTCCTCCTTTGGGCCTTATAGGTGGGTGTTCACAACCATCGCCGCGGCCAGAGGACACCCTTTCCCGCATGATACTGTCTGAAGGTGGACCTGGGCTGTCGTCTGATCCCGATTTCTCCCAGATGGCAGGCCAAGCAGGGGAGAGACTGGGAGAGCCAGCGTGGGGGTGAGCGACACCAGCCTGCGGGGGCTGCAAAGGGAAAGGGGCAAAGACACACACCAAGTGGGAGGTGGGGAAGGAACACAGCTGGGATGGCTAGGGCCAAAGCAAACAGGAAAGTCTTCCAGAAACTGTTTACAGGAATTCCTGAACACAAAATAGGGCTTCCTTACCCCTGGGGGTGACAGCAGTACCAGGACACCACTGGAACACTCCGGGGCCCACACTAGCCCTCCATCCTGGGGGCTCCAACGCTTGAAACCCCCTCTTTGCCCAGTCAGAAAATGTAGACAATTAATTAGATGATGTCAGTTGGTGATGGACAGGGAGGCCTGGCAGGCTGCAGTCCATGGGGTCGCAGAGAGTCCCACACGACTGAGCAACAGAAGTGAACTGAAGGGCTGTCTTACTGCAGCCCCCTTAAAACAACAAGAGGGTAACAGCTAAGCTATAGGGTGCTTTCCTAAACACTTTACTTACAAAACCCACGAGAAAGCGCTGCCTAACAAAGGAGAAAACAGGCCCAGGGCCGGTGAGTCACTTAGCCACATCACGCAGAAGGCAAATGCGGATGGAGGCCCAAGGCCCACCCTGAGCCCTGGCTCTAGGGCCTGGGTAGCAACCCTGACGTTTTAATTCCGCTGTGTTTAAAACGCTCCACGAACAAAGACTTACAACAGACTCACGGCTGCCCGTCTCGGCTTCACTTAGGCAGCCCTGACCTTTTATGCGTCTAACAGCCCCCTCGAACGGCCTGAAGCTGGTTCCCTAGGTTTTCCCACTTCTTCCGGGCACCTGCAGGACGTGGGCGAGGGCGTGGCAAGCGGACAGTGGCACTAACCGGCTCCCTAGGCACCAAATGCNCCGCGCCCACCCCCTGTCGCCCACGCCTTCCCCCGCGCCGCCCCCTCTGCATGGCACAAACTTTCCTCCCGGGGCGGAACACGCTGTCTCCGGGAGCCCCCGCGCGCGTCCTCTCGCCGGCTGGCCCCGAGCGGTAGGTGGGCGCCTGCGGGACTCGGGGCGGAGGTGGGTGCAGCGGCGCGGGGACCCCGGCAGGCGGGGAGCGCCCCGCGCGGGACGCCTCCCTGTAGGTTTCGGGGGCCTGGGCGTGCTGCTCGGACGCGCCGGGGCCCCCTCGTCCTCTGCGCCGGGCTCAGGTTGGATGGGGCCGTGGGCCGGCTCCGTGGGACGCGGCGGTCTTGGGCCAACTTTTCTGAAAATGAAAGAAAGAAATCAGCCCTGGCGCGCTAGGGGGAGAGGCACCCCCAGAGCGGTCTGTGGGGGGTAATGGGCTCCGCCGGCCCGGGGGCGCCGGCGGAGCAAGCGGAGGGGAGGCTTCGAGGCTACAGGTGGGTCTGGGACACTCTGCACGGTGCCCTCCGCGAAGGGCGGGCGGGCGCTGGCCCCGGAGTCCGGGTGCAGGAGGGCGCGAGGCGGCGGGGAGCTGGGGCGGGGTGCGTGCGCCCCCCGAGGCGCGTCCGTCCCGGGCAGGGCTGACAGCCGCACGGCCCGGAGGCGCTGAGACTCGGGGCGCCGCCGGGAATCCCCGGCACCGAAAACCGCTGCCTCGCCTTCCGGTAAGGGGGTTTCTTCCCTCGTCCTCGCTACTTTCTTAGGCCCCAGGGTGGACCCGGGTCAGGGCAGGGTGGCGGCGGCGGCGTTTATTTCTTATTTCGGGAAGCCCCGCGGGCGCGCATGCCCCCCCGCCCCCAGGCCGAGACTGGTGCCCTTCACCTGCCCGGTCGCTGCCTTGGCACCGAGGGCCGCGTGGAGGCCGCGGGGCTGCAACCCTGGGGCGCTGTCTCCTGGCTCCCCTGTGTGGCTGCTGGTGGTCCCCGGGGACGCTGGGTGGTGTCACCGAGTTTGTTAGGGGTTTTCTAAACAAAAAGTTAAAAAAAAAAAACCCAACAGTTTGGCACGGGTCCCTGTGTTTGAGTGACGGCCCTGGCTTCCAGCAACACTCCCTTCTTGTAACTGGTGGTACAGCTGTTTTCAGATGCTGGGCGCAGTCTGGCCATGGGGTGTCATCTCAGGATAAGTGAGGCCTGGGCCAGGAAGGAAGGCGGGTGTGGTGTCAGCAACCTNGCGGAGGTGGGTGCAGCGGCGCGGGGACCCCGGCAGGCGGGGAGCGCCCCGCGCGGGACGCCTCCCTGTAGGTTTCGGGGGCCTGGGCGTGCTGCTCGGACGCGCCGGGGCCCCCTCGTCCTCTGCGCCGGGCTCAGGTTGGATGGGGCCGTGGGCCGGCTCCGTGGGACGCGGCGGTCTTGGGCCAACTTTTCTGAAAATGAAAGAAAGAAATCAGCCCTGGCGCGCTAGGGGGAGAGGCACCCCCAGAGCGGTCTGTGGGGGGTAATGGGCTCCGCCGGCCCGGGGGCGCCGGCGGAGCAAGCGGAGGGGAGGCTTCGAGGCTACAGGTGGGTCTGGGACACTCTGCACGGTGCCCTCCGCGAAGGGCGGGCGGGCGCTGGCCCCGGAGTCCGGGTGCAGGAGGGCGCGAGGCGGCGGGGAGCTGGGGCGGGGTGCGTGCGCCCCCCGAGGCGCGTCCGTCCCGGGCAGGGCTGACAGCCGCACGGCCCGGAGGCGCTGAGACTCGGGGCGCCGCCGGGAATCCCCGGCACCGAAAACCGCTGCCTCGCCTTCCGGTAAGGGGGTTTCTTCCCTCGTCCTCGCTACTTTCTTAGGCCCCAGGGTGGACCCGGGTCAGGGCAGGGTGGCGGCGGCGGCGTTTATTTCTTATTTCGGGAAGCCCCGCGGGCGCGCATGCCCCCCCGCCCCCAGGCCGAGACTGGTGCCCTTCACCTGCCCGGTCGCTGCCTTGGCACCGAGGGCCGCGTGGAGGCCGCGGGGCTGCAACCCTGGGGCGCTGTCTCCTGGCTCCCCTGTGTGGCTGCTGGTGGTCCCCGGGGACGCTGGGTGGTGTCACCGAGTTTGTTAGGGGTTTTCTAAACAAAAAGTTAAAAAAAAAAAACCCAACAGTTTGGCACGGGTCCCTGTGTTTGAGTGACGGCCCTGGCTTCCAGCAACACTCCCTTCTTGTAACTGGTGGTACAGCTGTTTTCAGATGCTGGGCGCAGTCTGGCCATGGGGTGTCATCTCAGGATAAGTGAGGCCTGGGCCAGGAAGGAAGGCGGGTGTGGTGTCAGCAACCTCTGCGCCTCTGGGGAGGGTGTGCGCTGCACCCCGCATGTCCTCATCCCCCCCGTACCTCTGCAGGGCTGAATTCCCTACCAAGTTCAAGTGACCCCCGAGGTCACCAAACTCGGCAGAGGGATTACAGCAGCAAGCTCTCTGGGACCCCTCGGTGCCTGTGTGTGCTAACCTCAGTGAAATCACTTTAACCTCAGAGGGAGCTCACTTCCTCTACTGCCTTCAGTGGGGTTTCTGGTCTGAGAGGCAGGGCGTCATCCCTCTGTCGCTGGGTTGGTTTTTCTTTGTTTGTCTTTTGGCTGCTTGGACCCTGGGGTACATGGAAGGGGGAGTGTTGTGCAGTTAGCTAATTGATCTGGTGCAGGAACCGAAAGAGAATAAATTGGGAATACAAGTCAGTAAGTTCTTTCTCTCCCTCTGGAGCAGGAATTTTTGGCTTCCATTCAAATAATTGCTTTGTCTGTAGGGAAACAGGCAGAAAATCTTTGGCATGAGTGATGTGAGTTCCTGTAAAGCTACTTGCATTCTTCCAGCCTTAACTTTTCAGCAGAACTGAAATTGTGTGGGCCCCTGGTTTGGTGGGCCTGGGTGTCTTGCTAGATTTCTGAGTTGGTGGGCTAGGGAGAAGATCCAGGGACTCATCCAACGCCCAGCTCTTTCTAAGAAATACAGAAAGCTTGGAAGGACAGTGACCACCCAAACACCCGCATCGAGAGGCCATAATTTTGCAACACTGTCTTGGCTTTATTGTACGTCTGTCCATCTGTTCATCCTCTGTCCATCCATCAGTTCAACTTACTGTTTTATGCAGTTTAAATTAAATTACAAACGTTGGTACAGGTCACCTCTAGAAGTTTTGTTAGAGTTCCGTATATGTTCATGACTTTCTTAAGGTGAAATTTATACATATGGTGAATTTATACATACATACCTATCTACATATAGTGAAATGCACAGATCTTGAGGGTAGCATTTGCATAATGTTTTGACAAATGCCTACACCTGTACAACCCTCGTCTATAATCAAGGTAGAGAATGTTGCCCTTGGGCCCAGAAAGTTCCCTCATCCCCATTCCCAGTCAGTCTGTGACCTCACGCTTTTTTTTTAGCAATCACTCAAAGCTAGTTTAGCCTGTTCTTGAACTTCATTTATTGTAGAAATCCACAAGATTGTGTAAAGCTTCTTTAACTCAGCATGTTTTTGAGATTCACTCATGTTTTGTGTACCACTAATTCGGTCCTTTTTTTATTATTATTGCTGAGTTAAGATCCAGGATCAGTTTATACCAGTTTATGTATTCCCCTGTTAATGGACACAAGAGTTTTATTCCCAGGTTTTGGGAATGAAGCTGCTATGAATATTTGTTTATGAGTCTTCCTAGGGACATGTGCTGTTATGTCTCATCGGTAAATGGAGTGAAATTGCTGGGTCATAAAAGAGGTGTATGTGAACTTTATAAGAAACTGTCAAACTTTCTCCCAACATGATTAGGCCATTTTACACTCCCATCAGCAAGGAATACATGTGTCAGATTCCAGATACCACAGCTCATTTCCCTGACTCAAAAGCTAAGAACATGGTTGACCCGTGTCCTTCTGGGCTCAAAGGTACCAAAAACTGGGACCACTCGAGACAGTCTGGAGCTTGTTGTTTTCGTAGATGGAGGAGCTAAGGGAAATCCCTGACTCTTCAGGTAAATGGGTTTACTCTTAAATTATTGTGCATGATCAGACAAATGTTTTATTTTTAAAGGTCTTCAGAGAAGGGATTTCCATAGGGGAACGTCCCCTTGGTTGTGAAAGAAGATTGAGTACTTTCTATATAAAGAAAAATAACCGCCCCCCAACCTCGCAGAATTCCACCGAAGTCCTGCTTTGACACTCCTGGGGGATTTCTGATGCGTTGGTCTGGTTGCCGGGAAGCCGGTGGAGATTCCCGTTGGATTTCTCTGACTGGGGCAGTTGGCTGTTGAAAGGCGTTTTGTCTGCTCTGTGAGACAGGTCAGATTTGACTTTTTGAAGGCTCCGAGAACACCGCTTTTCTGTTAGAGTGATTCGGCCTGTCAGTGAGAAACGCAGCCTGTCAACACCCTTCTTCTTGTCCTGGCTGAGAAAACGGGCCATTCCCTCTCTGTTCCCATCTCGTATTCAGCCTTTAAGGAAACCTGGTCTTCGTGCATCCGGGAAGCAGGAGTGGGGCATCCTGCTGACGGAGGAAGCCTTTACATCTCACCAAGGTGCGTCAGTGGGGTCAGGGGACGTGTAAGAGATCGTGAGACATTGGACTATGTTTGGGGACTGTTCCCCTCGTCTGCCAGCCTAGTACAGCGCCTGCCACAGGGCAGAGGCCATGAATAACCCTCATGGTACCCATCTGGGTGATTACCTCTCTGGAGGCTGACAGGGATCGCCAAGATGTCAGGACCCCAATGCATATTTTTACTGGAGGCCACTGTACTACCGCCTGGGAAACAGGCTCAGACTATTAGGAAAACTTTGCCAACTGTAAACTTCCTTTCTAAGTAGCACTGTTCTTATCGTATAGATTTTACTATTGTTATTAACAGAATACTAATTATAACTACCCCATGCCAAGTGCCCACTTCGAATCTAACTCTCATGAGAGGTGGGCGCTAATCTTATCTGCACTTCGGCTCTGAGGCAGCTGAAGCTCCGCGAGGTTAAAGAACTTGTCCCAAGTTCACATTTCCTTCCTATTTCCTGGACATTGAGGAAAGGGACTCTGACGTTCTGGTTTCACAAATGCAGATCGCGTCTGCAAGCCCAGGTTTCCAAACGCAGGAGGCCATTGTAGAACAGAGTGTAAACTGGAGCGGGGACGAAGTTGCAAGAACCGACACACTGGACTCACTTTCCCAAGTCTTTTGTCTGTTTCTTCTTGGGGCCCGGATGGAGGTGCTTGTTTTGATGACAGTTTAAGGTATTACTAGTTATGTGACTATAATTTTATTGTAGGAGAAGAAAGAGGTTGCCAGCTGTTTAGTTTGAGTGTCTCACTGAGCCACCCAGTGCTGTAGCCATGGTCACAGGTGGCTGTTTACATCTGAATATCAAGGAATCAAAGTGAAATAAAATGAAAAGTGCGCTTCCACAGTCTCACCGACCGCCTTTCAGGGGCTCTGGAGCCACATGTGGTTGTTGGCCACTGTTCTGGACAGAGGAGAAGTGGAATATTTCCAGCCTTGCTCAAAGTTTGGTTCAGTGGCGTGGCTCCATAGTAAGCGGTTCTCTTTTGTCTTTCTGGGTAAGAATTGGCAACACTCTTGGCTAAAGCTTAGGCTATTTTTCACTGACAAAGAGATAAATTTAGCCAGACGTTTCTTTTATGTTTACCTTTTAAAGGTTTGTGTGTGTGTGTGTGTGTGTGTGTGNTCTGGAGCTTGTTGTTTTCGTAGATGGAGGAGCTAAGGGAAATCCCTGACTCTTCAGGTAAATGGGTTTACTCTTAAATTATTGTGCATGATCAGACAAATGTTTTATTTTTAAAGGTCTTCAGAGAAGGGATTTCCATAGGGGAACGTCCCCTTGGTTGTGAAAGAAGATTGAGTACTTTCTATATAAAGAAAAATAACCGCCCCCCAACCTCGCAGAATTCCACCGAAGTCCTGCTTTGACACTCCTGGGGGATTTCTGATGCGTTGGTCTGGTTGCCGGGAAGCCGGTGGAGATTCCCGTTGGATTTCTCTGACTGGGGCAGTTGGCTGTTGAAAGGCGTTTTGTCTGCTCTGTGAGACAGGTCAGATTTGACTTTTTGAAGGCTCCGAGAACACCGCTTTTCTGTTAGAGTGATTCGGCCTGTCAGTGAGAAACGCAGCCTGTCAACACCCTTCTTCTTGTCCTGGCTGAGAAAACGGGCCATTCCCTCTCTGTTCCCATCTCGTATTCAGCCTTTAAGGAAACCTGGTCTTCGTGCATCCGGGAAGCAGGAGTGGGGCATCCTGCTGACGGAGGAAGCCTTTACATCTCACCAAGGTGCGTCAGTGGGGTCAGGGGACGTGTAAGAGATCGTGAGACATTGGACTATGTTTGGGGACTGTTCCCCTCGTCTGCCAGCCTAGTACAGCGCCTGCCACAGGGCAGAGGCCATGAATAACCCTCATGGTACCCATCTGGGTGATTACCTCTCTGGAGGCTGACAGGGATCGCCAAGATGTCAGGACCCCAATGCATATTTTTACTGGAGGCCACTGTACTACCGCCTGGGAAACAGGCTCAGACTATTAGGAAAACTTTGCCAACTGTAAACTTCCTTTCTAAGTAGCACTGTTCTTATCGTATAGATTTTACTATTGTTATTAACAGAATACTAATTATAACTACCCCATGCCAAGTGCCCACTTCGAATCTAACTCTCATGAGAGGTGGGCGCTAATCTTATCTGCACTTCGGCTCTGAGGCAGCTGAAGCTCCGCGAGGTTAAAGAACTTGTCCCAAGTTCACATTTCCTTCCTATTTCCTGGACATTGAGGAAAGGGACTCTGACGTTCTGGTTTCACAAATGCAGATCGCGTCTGCAAGCCCAGGTTTCCAAACGCAGGAGGCCATTGTAGAACAGAGTGTAAACTGGAGCGGGGACGAAGTTGCAAGAACCGACACACTGGACTCACTTTCCCAAGTCTTTTGTCTGTTTCTTCTTGGGGCCCGGATGGAGGTGCTTGTTTTGATGACAGTTTAAGGTATTACTAGTTATGTGACTATAATTTTATTGTAGGAGAAGAAAGAGGTTGCCAGCTGTTTAGTTTGAGTGTCTCACTGAGCCACCCAGTGCTGTAGCCATGGTCACAGGTGGCTGTTTACATCTGAATATCAAGGAATCAAAGTGAAATAAAATGAAAAGTGCGCTTCCACAGTCTCACCGACCGCCTTTCAGGGGCTCTGGAGCCACATGTGGTTGTTGGCCACTGTTCTGGACAGAGGAGAAGTGGAATATTTCCAGCCTTGCTCAAAGTTTGGTTCAGTGGCGTGGCTCCATAGTAAGCGGTTCTCTTTTGTCTTTCTGGGTAAGAATTGGCAACACTCTTGGCTAAAGCTTAGGCTATTTTTCACTGACAAAGAGATAAATTTAGCCAGACGTTTCTTTTATGTTTACCTTTTAAAGGTTTGTGTGTGTGTGTGTGTGTGTGTGTGATCTTTCCTCCCATTCACATTCAGTTTTTGACATAAATTTGAGTTTCCCTTTTCTCCTGGGCCCCCAGAGGGGCTTACGTTATCATCATTGTGTATTTTACCAAGAGGCTTTCTCTGAAAAGATCAGTACAGCGGGCAAGTGATGGCCACGGCTTGAAGCCCGGTTAATTCCTTGCTCTCCAAAGAAGGATTCAGTTCAGCTTTTAAATATGCATTTGTGTTACTTGCTTCCCTACCTGGGCTGAATTCACGAAGAAAAAGCGTTCTCAGCAGGGCCAGGACCAAAGAGCTAGAAAATTAGGTCACATTCTTCTACGTGTGATGGCTGCCTGCCAGGCCTGAGGTGGAGGAGACACCCTCTGGGGTACCTGAGGGCGCTGTGTGGGGGTTTTCCGGGGTCGGGCCTGCCCCCGTGGGGTAGGGGGTGCTGGAGGGCCCTCAGGTTGTAGCTGGTGGTGCAGGGTGATGGGGAGGGGGTTTGGCTGTCCCCCTTAGGGGCGTCCACTACTCAGGCTGGGTTCAGAGGAGCGGGCACCAGCCCACGGTTGTTGGTGGGAAAGCCAGAGCCGCCAGAACTGGGCAGTCAACGTCAGCTATGAGTGCACATCTTGTCCGGTGCTTACCAGGTCTCACGCCGCTTTAGGGAGCTGCGTTGTTTCCACACTGTTCAGCCAGGAAGCCAGAGGCACTTTCCTGGCCGTGCTCCTTGGCTTTTAAAACTAAACTGTCCCCAAACTGTATTGTTCCCTAGGTGGGCCCCGTGGATGGGCAGCGTTGATTCTTTGTAAAGGAGTATCAGCTTCCATCTGTGCGCGTGTGTGTGTGTACAGGTGTGTTTGTGTGCGTGTGTGTGTTGAAACTCCCTATTTCGTATTTCACCCCCAAGGAGATTCTTCTAAGGAAGCCTTCAGGTTTTATGGAATAACTCCCAAATTCCTCAGATTTGGAGAAATTTTTGTAATAGACCTTATCTGTAAAGGTGAATGAGAAGAAATTAGGTTAATCACAGACTCTGGTTAAGAGAACGTGATCATATCGTGTCTTATAAAATTTTGAGAATGCAGAGTACAGGTAATCAGACTCTCCATTTAAACACTTCTTTAATTTGGACAGGTCTTTGAGGATTTATTCCAGTGTCTTCGGACACTTTATAAGCACCAAATTATGGCAGGTGAACAAGTAATATCCATGATAACAACTAATAGCAACTAATTATGAGATAACAGCTAATAACGATTAACATTCAAACAGTTGTTTCTAGATGCCTGCTGCTGCTAAGCTGCGTCAGCCGTGTCTGACTCTGTGCGACCCATAGATGGCAGCCCACCAGGTTCCCCTGTTCTTGGGATTCTCCAGGCAAGAACACTGGAGTGGGTTGCCATTTCCTTCTCCAGGGGATCTTTCTGACCCAAGGATCGAACCAGGTTTCCTGCACTGCAGGCAGAACCAGGCTTCCTGCACTGCAGGCAGATTCTTTACCGTCTGCGCTACAGTGATAGTACCTTGCACGTATTAAGTGCTCAGAGAAGAAGGGTTTGATGGTTATTTTATGTATCAAGTTGGCCACACAGTGGTCCCCAGTGTTTGGTCAAATAGCAGTCTAGGTGTTGCCCTGCAGTATTTTTTAAAGATGTGATTAACATTTGAATCAGTAAGAGCAGACCAGTCTCCATAGTATGAACGGGCACCATCACGAGATCTCTGAGGCGGGGCTCGGCCTCGGGCCTCAGTGCCTCTCCATCGGGGCTCAGCCTCGGGGCTCAGTGCCTCTCCGTCGGTTCTGTCGTTGACCTCCTGGTCTGCTCTGTAGATTTCAGACTTGCCAGCCTCCAAGTCCAAAGACAAGTCCACACACAAGAAACCCAGGAGGAAGAGCTGGCTGTGGGGGCAGGACGTTGAGTTCTGTTTGGGGCGTGTCCTTCTGGAAGTGCCGTGAAAGAAAGTTCTAGGGGGAGGTGTTGAAATGGGTGGATGAGTCTATGAGCTGGAGCTGAAAAGCAGCCAGGTGGAGAGGGGTCTGACAGCCTAGGCGGGAGGAGGCAGTTAGGGAACCTTCTTGAGTGACAGGTCCAGTCCTGTATTGGAGGGCCCCAGACTCTGTGCTGAGGCCTTCCAGGGCACTGCAGCAAGCTTGGTGGGTGTTTCTTTCACTGCCAGCCGGAGGTGGTTCACAGCACCAGCATCAAAGGGCCCCACTTCCTTTTGATGATGTCATATCTTTGCGAAGCTGGATTTGGGGTGGTTGCTAAGGTCATTGTGGAACAGGAGGTGGCGGGCGGTGGGGCTGTCTAGTGTGATTCTGAGGTCTGAGAAGCTGCCCAGTGCACACGTCCCAGTAGTGAGTAATAATGGTGCCTGAAAGGTGCACAGAAAGATATTTTCTTTGGGTTTATGTCTCTGTTCTTTCCAAAGACTGCTAAGTTGTTTGGATGTACTAATCAATTTGTTTGGACCTGACAATCAAACCTCACAGCCTGGGGGTGCTGTGAAAAAACGTACGTAAACACTGGGGGTCACACATGCCGTGACCTGAAAGGTGTCAGAGCCTTTGCCCTGTATTGTTCTGGGTATTATATGTAGCGTGTTCAGGCGTGAGGAGCAGGGCAGAAGATAGGGGACAAGGGGGCCGGCATGAAGACTGTACCCCAAAAGTGTTTCTGCAAAAATAAGAGCTGAGAGCAAATAAAAGTAAGCACTTGTCAAATCGCAATAGTGAGTGCAGAGATGTCTCATTTTTTCATCCTTATCCATGTGCTTGCAGTGCTTAATAATGAAGGCAGTTTGAAGAGAGAAGGACAGAAGGAGGCTCGGGTAGAAATTTGGGGTATACTTGTGTGGGAGGAAAGCAGAGAGCCTAGAGAGGGATGACATGAGATCCTAAGAGGTTCAGGAGAAACGGGCTGAAACCAAGGTGGTCCACAACACCACCCTCCTGTGGACTGCAGTTCCCAGTCCCTGGCTGCGTGCTTCAGACTCAGGGCCCCGGAAGCCCGGGTGTTGGGAGGTTGGAAAGGTCAGGAGCGGGAAGAGATGGGGTTTGCTCTGAGGCTGTTGCTTCTTAACCCTGGATGTCAGTTCCTGTCAGTTCGGGAGTCTTAAAAAGGGATGCTTGGCGCATCCAAGAGGCCTGGGCGTCTGGATATCCAAACAGCCGTCAGGGACCCACCGGGCAGCCGGGACGGAGAGCCCCTCTGTGGTCCAGGCTCTCGGGAGCTTTCCTGTGGTTTAGATGTCGCTGAATCACGTGGAAGTGCAGGCCTGGGTGGGCCGTTCCCACGGGTGGCGGCGCTGCTGGTCTGAGGACCCCACTTTGAGTGCGGCCTCTTGGGAGGGGGCCGTTTTCAGTTAAGGGTGGTTGTGATGGACGCTCGTTGGAGAGCAGAAAGGTAGTCTGGATCNAGATCCAGGGACTCATCCAACGCCCAGCTCTTTCTAAGAAATACAGAAAGCTTGGAAGGACAGTGACCACCCAAACACCCGCATCGAGAGGCCATAATTTTGCAACACTGTCTTGGCTTTATTGTACGTCTGTCCATCTGTTCATCCTCTGTCCATCCATCAGTTCAACTTACTGTTTTATGCAGTTTAAATTAAATTACAAACGTTGGTACAGGTCACCTCTAGAAGTTTTGTTAGAGTTCCGTATATGTTCATGACTTTCTTAAGGTGAAATTTATACATATGGTGAATTTATACATACATACCTATCTACATATAGTGAAATGCACAGATCTTGAGGGTAGCATTTGCATAATGTTTTGACAAATGCCTACACCTGTACAACCCTCGTCTATAATCAAGGTAGAGAATGTTGCCCTTGGGCCCAGAAAGTTCCCTCATCCCCATTCCCAGTCAGTCTGTGACCTCACGCTTTTTTTTTAGCAATCACTCAAAGCTAGTTTAGCCTGTTCTTGAACTTCATTTATTGTAGAAATCCACAAGATTGTGTAAAGCTTCTTTAACTCAGCATGTTTTTGAGATTCACTCATGTTTTGTGTACCACTAATTCGGTCCTTTTTTTATTATTATTGCTGAGTTAAGATCCAGGATCAGTTTATACCAGTTTATGTATTCCCCTGTTAATGGACACAAGAGTTTTATTCCCAGGTTTTGGGAATGAAGCTGCTATGAATATTTGTTTATGAGTCTTCCTAGGGACATGTGCTGTTATGTCTCATCGGTAAATGGAGTGAAATTGCTGGGTCATAAAAGAGGTGTATGTGAACTTTATAAGAAACTGTCAAACTTTCTCCCAACATGATTAGGCCATTTTACACTCCCATCAGCAAGGAATACATGTGTCAGATTCCAGATACCACAGCTCATTTCCCTGACTCAAAAGCTAAGAACATGGTTGACCCGTGTCCTTCTGGGCTCAAAGGTACCAAAAACTGGGACCACTCGAGACAGTCTGGAGCTTGTTGTTTTCGTAGATGGAGGAGCTAAGGGAAATCCCTGACTCTTCAGGTAAATGGGTTTACTCTTAAATTATTGTGCATGATCAGACAAATGTTTTATTTTTAAAGGTCTTCAGAGAAGGGATTTCCATAGGGGAACGTCCCCTTGGTTGTGAAAGAAGATTGAGTACTTTCTATATAAAGAAAAATAACCGCCCCCCAACCTCGCAGAATTCCACCGAAGTCCTGCTTTGACACTCCTGGGGGATTTCTGATGCGTTGGTCTGGTTGCCGGGAAGCCGGTGGAGATTCCCGTTGGATTTCTCTGACTGGGGCAGTTGGCTGTTGAAAGGCGTTTTGTCTGCTCTGTGAGACAGGTCAGATTTGACTTTTTGAAGGCTCCGAGAACACCGCTTTTCTGTTAGAGTGATTCGGCCTGTCAGTGAGAAACGCAGCCTGTCAACACCCTTCTTCTTGTCCTGGCTGAGAAAACGGGCCATTCCCTCTCTGTTCCCATCTCGTATTCAGCCTTTAAGGAAACCTGGTCTTCGTGCATCCGGGAAGCAGGAGTGGGGCATCCTGCTGACGGAGGAAGCCTTTACATCTCACCAAGGTGCGTCAGTGGGGTCAGGGGACGTGTAAGAGATCGTGAGACATTGGACTATGTTTGGGGACTGTTCCCCTCGTCTGCCAGCCTAGTACAGCGCCTGCCACAGGGCAGAGGCCATGAATAACCCTCATGGTACCCATCTGGGTGATTACCTCTCTGGAGGCTGACAGGGATCGCCAAGATGTCAGGACCCCAATGCATATTTTTACTGGAGGCCACTGTACTACCGCCTGGGAAACAGGCTCAGACTATTAGGAAAACTTTGCCAACTGTAAACTTCCTTTCTAAGTAGCACTGTTCTTATCGTATAGATTTTACTATTGTTATTAACAGAATACTAATTATAACTACCCCATGCCAAGTGCCCACTTCGAATCTAACTCTCATGAGAGGTGGGCGCTAATCTTATCTGCACTTCGGCTCTGAGGCAGCTGAAGCTCCGCGAGGTTAAAGAACTTGTCCCAAGTTCACATTTCCTTCCTATTTCCTGGACATTGAGGAAAGGGACTCTGACGTTCTGGTTTCACAAATGCAGATCGCGTCTGCAAGCCCAGGTTTCCAAACGCAGGAGGCCATTGTAGAACAGAGTGTAAACTGGAGCGGGGACGAAGTTGCAAGAACCGACACACTGGACTCACTTTCCCAAGTCTTTTGTCTGTTTCTTCTTGGGGCCCGGATGGAGGTGCTTGTTTTGATGACAGTTTAAGGTATTACTAGTTATGTGACTATAATTTTATTGTAGGAGAAGAAAGAGGTTGCCAGCTGTTTAGTTTGAGTGTCTCACTGAGCCACCCAGTGCTGTAGCCATGGTCACAGGTGGCTGTTTACATCTGAATATCAAGGAATCAAAGTGAAATAAAATGAAAAGTGCGCTTCCACAGTCTCACCGACCGCCTTTCAGGGGCTCTGGAGCCACATGTGGTTGTTGGCCACTGTTCTGGACAGAGGAGAAGTGGAATATTTCCAGCCTTGCTCAAAGTTTGGTTCAGTGGCGTGGCTCCATAGTAAGCGGTTCTCTTTTGTCTTTCTGGGTAAGAATTGGCAACACTCTTGGCTAAAGCTTAGGCTATTTTTCACTGACAAAGAGATAAATTTAGCCAGACGTTTCTTTTATGTTTACCTTTTAAAGGTTTGTGTGTGTGTGTGTGTGTGTGTGTGATCTTTCCTCCCATTCACATTCAGTTTTTGACATAAATTTGAGTTTCCCTTTTCTCCTGGGCCCCCAGAGGGGCTTACGTTATCATCATTGTGTATTTTACCAAGAGGCTTTCTCTGAAAAGATCAGTACAGCGGGCAAGTGATGGCCACGGCTTGAAGCCCGGTTAATTCCTTGCTCTCCAAAGAAGGATTCAGTTCAGCTTTTAAATATGCATTTGTGTTACTTGCTTCCCTACCTGGGCTGAATTCACGAAGAAAAAGCGTTCTCAGCAGGGCCAGGACCAAAGAGCTAGAAAATTAGGTCACATTCTTCTACGTGTGATGGCTGCCTGCCAGGCCTGAGGTGGAGGAGACACCCTCTGGGGTACCTGAGGGCGCTGTGTGGGGGTTTTCCGGGGTCGGGCCTGCCCCCGTGGGGTAGGGGGTGCTGGAGGGCCCTCAGGTTGTAGCTGGTGGTGCAGGGTGATGGGGAGGGGGTTTGGCTGTCCCCCTTAGGGGCGTCCACTACTCAGGCTGGGTTCAGAGGAGCGGGCACCAGCCCACGGTTGTTGGTGGGAAAGCCAGAGCCGCCAGAACTGGGCAGTCAACGTCAGCTATGAGTGCACATCTTGTCCGGTGCTTACCAGGTCTCACGCCGCTTTAGGGAGCTGCGTTGTTTCCACACTGTTCAGCCAGGAAGCCAGAGGCACTTTCCTGGCCGTGCTCCTTGGCTTTTAAAACTAAACTGTCCCCAAACTGTATTGTTCCCTAGGTGGGCCCCGTGGATGGGCAGCGTTGATTCTTTGTAAAGGAGTATCAGCTTCCATCTGTGCGCGTGTGTGTGTGTACAGGTGTGTTTGTGTGCGTGTGTGTGTTGAAACTCCCTACTTCGTATTTCACCCCCAAGGAGATTCTTCTAAGGAAGCCTTCAGGTTTTATGGAATAACTCCCAAATTCCTCAGATTTGGAGAAATTTTTGTAATAGACCTTATCTGTAAAGGTGAATGAGAAGAAATTAGGTTAATCACAGACTCTGGTTAAGAGAACGTGATCATATCGTGTCTTATAAAATTTTGAGAATGCAGAGTACAGGTAATCAGACTCTCCATTTAAACACTTCTTTAATTTGGACAGGTCTTTGAGGATTTATTCCAGTGTCTTCGGACACTTTATAAGCACCAAATTATGGCAGGTGAACAAGTAATATCCATGATAACAACTAATAGCAACTAATTATGAGATAACAGCTAATAACGATTAACATTCAAACAGTTGTTTCTAGATGCCTGCTGCTGCTAAGCTGCGTCAGCCGTGTCTGACTCTGTGCGACCCATAGATGGCAGCCCACCAGGTTCCCCTGTTCTTGGGATTCTCCAGGCAAGAACACTGGAGTGGGTTGCCATTTCCTTCTCCAGGGGATCTTTCTGACCCAAGGATCGAACCAGGTTTCCTGCACTGCAGGCAGAACCAGGCTTCCTGCACTGCAGGCAGATTCTTTACCGTCTGCGCTACAGTGATAGTACCTTGCACGTATTAAGTGCTCAGAGAAGAAGGGTTTGATGGTTATTTTATGTATCAAGTTGGCCACACAGTGGTCCCCAGTGTTTGGTCAAATAGCAGTCTAGGTGTTGCCCTGCAGTATTTTTTAAAGATGTGATTAACATTTGAATCAGTAAGAGCAGACCAGTCTCCATAGTATGAACGGGCACCATCACGAGATCTCTGAGGCGGGGCTCGGCCTCGGGCCTCAGTGCCTCTCCATCGGGGCTCAGCCTCGGGGCTCAGTGCCTCTCCGTCGGTTCTGTCGTTGACCTCCTGGTCTGCTCTGTAGATTTCAGACTTGCCAGCCTCCAAGTCCAAAGACAAGTCCACACACAAGAAACCCAGGAGGAAGAGCTGGCTGTGGGGGCAGGACGTTGAGTTCTGTTTGGGGCGTGTCCTTCTGGAAGTGCCGTGAAAGAAAGTTCTAGGGGGAGGTGTTGAAATGGGTGGATGAGTCTATGAGCTGGAGCTGAAAAGCAGCCAGGTGGAGAGGGGTCTGACAGCCTAGGCGGGAGGAGGCAGTTAGGGAACCTTCTTGAGTGACAGGTCCAGTCCTGTATTGGAGGGCCCCAGACTCTGTGCTGAGAGCTTCCAGGGCACTGCAGCAAGCTTGGTGGGTGTTTCTTTCACTGCCAGCCGGAGGTGGTTCACAGCACCAGCATCAAAGGGCCCCACTTCCTTTTGATGATGTCATATCTTTGCGAAGCTGGATTTGGGGTGGTTGCTAAGGTCATTGTGGAACAGGAGGTGGCGGGCGGTGGGGCTGTCTAGTGTGATTCTGAGGTCTGAGAAGCTGCCCAGTGCACACGTCCCAGTAGTGAGTAATAATGGTGCCTGAAAGGTGCACAGAAAGATATTTTCTTTGGGTTTATGTCTCTGTTCTTTCCAAAGACTGCTAAGTTGTTTGGATGTACTAATCAATTTGTTTGGACCTGACAATCAAACCTCACAGCCTGGGGGTGCTGTGAAAAAACGTACGTAAACACTGGGGGTCACACATGCCGTGACCTGAAAGGTGTCAGAGCCTTTGCCCTGTATTGTTCTGGGTATTATATGTAGCGTGTTCAGGCGTGAGGAGCAGGGCAGAAGATAGGGGACAAGGGGGCCGGCATGAAGACTGTACCCCAAAAGTGTTTCTGCAAAAATAAGAGCTGAGAGCAAATAAAAGTAAGCACTTGTCAAATCGCAATAGTGAGTGCAGAGATGTCTCATTTTTTCATCCTTATCCATGTGCTTGCAGTGCTTAATAATGAAGGCAGTTTGAAGAGAGAAGGACAGAAGGAGGCTCGGGTAGAAATTTGGGGTATACTTGTGTGGGAGGAAAGCAGAGAGCCTAGAGAGGGATGACATGAGATCCTAAGAGGTTCAGGAGAAACGGGCTGAAACCAAGGTGGTCCACAACACCACCCTCCTGTGGACTGCAGTTCCCAGTCCCTGGCTGCGTGCTTCAGACTCAGGGCCCCGGAAGCCCGGGTGTTGGGAGGTTGGAAAGGTCAGGAGCGGGAAGAGATGGGGTTTGCTCTGAGGCTGTTGCTTCTTAACCCTGGATGTCAGTTCCTGTCAGTTCGGGAGTCTTAAAAAGGGATGCTTGGCGCATCCAAGAGGCCTGGGCGTCTGGATATCCAAACAGCCGTCAGGGACCCACCGGGCAGCCGGGACGGAGAGCCCCTCTGTGGTCCAGGCTCTCGGGAGCTTTCCTGTGGTTTAGATGTCGCTGAATCACGTGGAAGTGCAGGCCTGGGTGGGCCGTTCCCACGGGTGGCGGCGCTGCTGGTCTGAGGACCCCACTTTGAGTGCGGCCTCTTGGGAGGGGGCCGTTTTCAGTTAAGTGTGGTTGTGATGGACGCTCGTTGGAGAGCAGAAAGGTAGTCTGGATCCGTCTCTGCCGGGCGTTTTCTTTTGATAAATACCCCTCTTATCTTTCTTTTTTTTAATCTTTTTTCCCCCATATCTTTTGCTGTGTAACGTTTTACCCCCAAACTTGGGAACGGAACACAGTGAACGTTTATCACCTCTCGGGGCTCCTGTGAGTCAGGAACCCAGAGGCAGCTGAGCTGGGGGGCTCTGCCCGGGGGCCTCTCCTGAGGCTGTGGTCAGGATGCCGGCTGGCCCGAAGGCTGCTGAGCCACGCTGTCGCTCAGGTGTGGAGTTTGCCGTGGTTGTTGGGGGTGGTCTCGTCCCCCGCCCGGGGGCCTCTCCGTGCAGTTAAGAGTGTCTTCCCAGTGTGGACGATGGGGCTTCCCTGGTGGTTCACTGGTAAAGAACTCACCTGCCAATGCGGGAGACGTGGGTTCGATCCCTGGGTTGGGAAGATCCCCTGGAGGAGGAAATGGCACCCCACTCCAGGACTCTTGCCTGGGAAATCCCATGGACAGAGGAGCCTGGCGGGCCACAGTCCATGGGGTCGCAGAGTCTGACGTGACTCAGCGGCGGAGCGCAAGCACACGGAGTTGGCAGCGGGCTTCCCCCAGGCACGCTCGCCCTTCTGCTGCATCCCGCTGGCCGCAGCAGCCAGCCCCGCTGAGGGCAGGGGCTGCCCCCCGGGGAGCAGGAGGATTACTGAGGCCCATCTGGGAGGCTGGCTGTGAAACACCTGGATGTCTTCAACTAGGAAAGGAATGCCCGTCCAACTTGGAGAACTTGGACTATGGAAAACTGTAAAGGCAGTGTCTCCCATCGCCTCGTGACCCAGAGGAGCGTTCTGTGACCGTTGTGGTCCCCGTCCTGTCAGTTAAGAAAAGAGAAACGCGTGGGTTTCCACGTGCAGGTGCACACACAGACACTTAGAACCAGCACCGTAACAGTCCCTTTCATGCAGATTGTTCTTTTCCTTGGCATCAAATCTGGCACAGTGTCAGTGGGTCCGTTTCGGTTACGCTTGGGTTTCTCTCGTAGATGGTTTGTAGGATATCAAGATTTGACACCATCCAAATAGCTGGTGGGGTTTTCAAATTTTCATACATTTCTGAATGAAGAGAAGTGTTCTCATCATGTAAAAACGTCTTAATTCGGATCATCAGTTCTTGCTTTGGGTGGCTGAATGATGTAATAAACACGCTCGAGTCTTCAAATATAGGATTTGAGTGAAGAAATAAAGAATGAGTTTGCCAGCTGATCCGGCATCATTGCATGTAATTGCACCATCTCTGGTTGCTTGTCATGAGCTGTTGGCAGTTGTTAAAATTAGCTTTACAGTCTGCCTCAGATTAGCAGCAAATGTGGTAGATGAGAGCTCACTCTTAATGAAACTAATTTGTATTTGAAAATATAACTACATTTATTGCCCCCATTATTTAAATACATGCCTGCTAGATGGTAGTAAAAATGAACTGAGGGTTTTTTTTTAAATCACAGATGAAAAATAATCTTTTCAGAAGGCGATCCTTTTCAAAGTGGTTTTCCAGTGTTGTATGGGCATCTGGGCTTCCCTGATAGCTCAGTTGGTAAAGAATCCGCTTGCAATGCAGGAGACCCCGGTTCACTTCCTGGGTTGGAAAGATCCCCTGGAGAAGGGAAAGGCTACCCACTCCAGTATTCTGGCCTGGAGAGTTCCAAGGACTGTATAGTCCTTGGGGTCTCCCAAGAGTCGGACACAACTCAGCGACTTTCATGGGAATCTGGGGAAATGTTTTAAAAACAAATTAGTTAAAAATAAACATTTCAAACATTTGAAACGACACGGTGGAACTTCTGTGGCGGTCGAGTGGTTGAGACTCCGCCTCCCAGTGAGGGCGGTGCTGGAAGGCAAGTTCAGTCCCTCGTTGGGAAGCTGGGCTCCTACATGCCTTGTGTCCAAGAAGCCAGGGCATAAAAATGGATTCAGTGTTGTAGCAAATTCGATGAGGGCTTTGGAAATGGTTCACATAAAAAACTTTAAGAAATGAGTAAAATGATACAGGATATCGTGTCCTGTTGCTGATCCGTTTTTTCTGGAACCAGGTCTCTGGGGATGTGCCATCTGTTTGATTTCACACTGGATTTCCTCTGACTGCCCTGCACCCCACCCAGATGTCTAGAACCACCAGCCTCCCTGTACCACGTGTATCCCTTCATTTTCTGTCTCCTCCTTTGCCTGTGGTCTCCTTGAGGGTATGACCTGATCTTTCCATTTTTATGTTTCCTAGTTCAGGGCAGGACTCAAAGCAGCTTATAATAAGTTTGCATTGAGTGAAAGAATGGGTGAACTCGGAACATAAATTCTCTCCCTCATGGAGCTGACAATTCCTGCACGAAGCTGGTCCCCATATACACCAAAGACACACTTCCTTCTGGGCTTGATTCAGAGGAAATTGTTTTTCCAGAATGTCACCAGTTGGAGCGTCTTTGCTTCTTGGTCATTTGCAGTGTCTAACGTCCTGTCCTTGCAGTTGGGTCTCAGAACCCCCGGTGATTATCTGAGTCTCCTCCCCAGTCAGCATCCAGTTCCTAATGACATTTAGCCCGTTTCTAGTAGAGAACTGGAAGGATATTTTGTCTCTTTCCTCACTGTCTCACCATAGGAGTGGGGAAAGGCTTTCTTTCTTCTGCCTTTGAAGACCTCTTAGATGGGTTTTCTTTGTGCCATTAGAATGGTATCATGTGCATATCTGAGGTTCTTGATATTTCTCCCGGCAGTCTTGATTCCAGCTTGTGATTCATCCAGCCTGGCATTTCACATGATGTACTCTCCACAGAAGTTAAATAAGCAGGGTGACANAGGTCTCCCGCATTAGAGGCAGATGCTTTAACCTCTGAGCCGCCAGGGAAGCCCAAAAAGGACTTTACTGGGGTTTAACTTGCATACCGTAAAATGTGATGTGTATGGCTTGATGAGATTTGCTAACTGGCACACCCTTGTGATTACCACCACACTCAGGATCTAGAACGCTTCCATTGCCCCCAAGGATTCCCTGCCCCAGACCGCCGCTGACTGGCCTCCGGTCACTGTAGATCCACCTGCTTCTTCTGGAATAGTGTAGCAGGGTCATCCTACAGCGTGCATGCATCTGTGTCTGACTTTAACTTGGCGTAGTGCTTCAGGGGTTCATCCATGCCGTTGTGTGTATCGCGAGCTCATGCCGCTGCGCCTCTGCGCGGCATGCCGCTGCGGTTCTGCGTGGTATTCCGCTGCGCCTCTGCGCGGCATGCCGCTGCGGTTCTGCGTGGTATTCCGCTGCGCCTCTGCGCGGCATGCCGTTGTTTGGGTGTGGTGCAGTGTGTTTAATCATTTCCTTTGAACACTTAGGCTGTTTCCAGTTTGGGGCTATTCTCAAATAAGCTGCTATGAACGTTTGTGGATGAGTCTTGCGTGGACCTGTGTTTTCATTTCTGTTGTGTAAATATGAGGGGTGGGATTTCCGGGTTGTGTGGTAAATGTACCGTTTATCTTTACGAGAAACTGTGCAACTGCTCTCCAGAGTAGCTGTACTAACATTTTACATTTCAAACGATACATGCGGGGTGGTGGGGCTCTCCCAGCTCTGTGGTAAAGAATCCACCCGCCAAAGCAGGAGACGCAGGGGATGCGGGCTCGATCCCTGCATCGGGAAGATCCCCTGAGCAGGAAATGGCAGCCCACTCCAGCGTTCTTGCCTGGAGAATCCCATGGACAGCGGAGCCTGGTGGATACGGTCCATAGGGTCGCAGAGTTGGCGAGACTGAGCGCACGCACCGCGCCTATCTGATGGAGAGCGGCCTCGCTTCTCTACGTGTGATAATTACAGATGCTATGTATCCAGCCCCTGTGTGTGTTTGGGGAGGATGGACACTGAGTTGCCGCGGGCCACCAAGCAGCTGGATGTTTGTAGCAAATTCCGTGATCTTCCTGAGCAGCAGAGCCCTCGCTTTGGCCTGGTTCTGGTGCCTGAACGGCCTGCGCGCAGTGGCGGGTTTCAGCTGCATTGAAGGGCTTCACCATGAAACCACCGGGAAGGGCCTCACGCGCCACTCCGCGCCTGCCTCAAGCGCGTCTTCTGTTTCTCCGCTTAAATTCTTGCTTGTAAAACATTCCCATGACACACATCTAGGATCAGCTCACATTGCCACATTTTTAAAATTCCCGTCTTGGTGGTTTTCCTGTCTCAGAGGTCTTGAAGAGCTGACCTTCGGGGTTCTTTGCTCAGACGTCGTGCTGACCAGGCTCATACTTGGGTTTTGACTGCCAGCATTTTAGCCTTAAGCCCTGTGGATAAATTTTGGGTGGTCATGAGAATAACACAGGGTCACATTCATTATTCAAAACATGTGTATTGTGCAATGAATCATTTAAGGGTCCAATTTTTACTTCACTTCCAGTCTGGGTAACCTTATCCCTAAGCACGACTGCAGAAGCAGCTGCTAACCGTTGTCTCTTTAAGTTGTTCTTTTAATCTCTCCTCCCCACTGGGATAAAGAGTCACCAAAAAGATGGATCACAGTTTACTTTAAGGTCTAAAAACTCGCAGGTTAAAATGTTTGGGGGCCAAGAGCCTGGGTGCTGAGTGACTTGTTATAAATCTTGGTTCTGCTAGCCTGTCGGATTTCCTGGGTTGGTGGGGGAGGTGCTAAGAAAATTCTAAAATGTCATCAAAAATGATGTTAACCGCCAGAGAAAGACTCCGGGCCTTAAGAACGAATCATTTCACTAAAGGCATGGTTCTCTAACTTGGTAGTGAGTCAGAGTCTCCTGAAAAGCCCTTTGAAACCCAGACTCCTGGGCCCCAGAATTTCTGATTCATTAGC
>SJYW01012140.1:3383-14903 GCA_006410735.1 Raphicerus campestris | reverse complement strand
ACACGGTGCTGGAAACTGGTTAGGGCAGAAGTTGAATCTGGGTCTCTTGGGCATCCAAGCTCGTGTGCCGTATAAGCTGCAAGGTCCCAGGTGAATAGGTGTGAACAGCAGTCAGCACGTTCTTGCCGTAAAGCTTGTGTTACCGCGTAGAGGGGCTGAGATACCCCTTTTCCCTGTGGGGTTGCCATAGGAAACTTTTGAGGACCACTCGATGTCCTTTTTTTTCATAAGCAAGATGCTTGTCCGACTCTCACATTCTCCAAGTTGAGGATAGGGTGCTGTCCACGTCCACCCGCTGCCTTAGGAAGGGGACCGCACGCATTAAAAAAAAAAAGTCAAGATCAGAGTCCGCCCTGTTTTTTCTGCCCCTCGCTCAGAGCTTGGTGCTCTTGTGGATGATTTTGGAACTTGCAACCTCGCTTGTTGCGCTGACGGAGGCAAAAAGCAGCAGGAAGCTCACTGCAAAGCGCGGAAGCTGCCAAAAATCTCAGTTCTGGGTGATTTGATCGGGCTTTCAGGTTTCAATTAACTCTGGTCACTGAGGGGTGAACCTGCCCTGCGACAGGTTTCCTCGCAGGTGGAGGCCCAGAAAGCATCCGATTCCCGCAGAACGGCGCCTCGTTAGCCCCTTTATGCGTGTGGCTTGCCAGCTTCTCGGTGCCAGGCCACCGACACCACTCGAACGCTACCTGGGAGAATCCGTGGTGTTTGTAACAGGAGCAGCTGGCACGGTCTGCAGCCCGCAGGGGGACAGTAATGCCTCGGGCGTGACCCTCGCCTGCCTGTCTGGCTCTGCACTGTCCAGGACAGGAGCCACCAGCCACGAGGCAGCTCCGTATAACAGCACTGAATGAAAGGAGATGAATGAAATAAATATATGAACACAAATGAACGAAATATACGCGAAAACACGAATCAAAGTAAAAACCCGTTGCTCTGCCACCCTGGGCACACGTCCCACGCTCAGCAGATGCCTGTGGCTCGTGGCTACCGTGCTGGGCGTCGGAGGCAGAGGACGCGCCCACCAGAGTGGACGGCCATGTGGGGCAGTGCTTTCCGGGCCGGTTTTCGAGGGAGGAAGACTCGGTTCCTGGTCTGACTCTGCACCTCTAATCCGGTTAACATACCGTTTGCGTTATGAACGCTTGCGCCTGGCTTCACTAGGGGCCGTGGAATGACAGTTCATCGACATCACACATACTTACCGACTGTGGACTGGACCCCGCTGTTGTGTCTGGAGCTGTAGCAAAGTGCTCCAGATGGTATTTATTTTTAATCGTGGATCTGGAGGCTGAAGGTCCACGATAAGGGGGCCCGCAGGGCTGGGTTCTGGTGGGAGCACTCTTCCTGGCCCGCGGATGGCCACCTTCTGCTGTGTCCTCGCCCCTGAGTGAGACAGAGCGTCCCCTTCCTGTCTTTTCCTGCAAGGACATTGGTCCCCACCCTCATGGCCTCGTCTCCTTAGTCACTTGGGTCGTGGCCTGCTCACCGTGTCTGATTCTTTGCAGCCTCACGGAGTATAGCTCACCAGGTTCCTCTGTCCATGGAGTTTCCAGGCAGGAATACGCGAGTGGGCTGCCATTGTTTTCCCCCCAGGTGAACGTCCTGACCCAGGGATTGAACCCATGTCTCCCGTGGCCCCCGCATTAACAGGTGGATTCTTCACTGCTGAGCCGCCTGGGAAGCCCCAAAACATGTCACCCTAGTTACTTCCTCACCCTCAGTACTCTCACCCTGGGAGCTGGGGCTTCAGCATTTGGATTTCAAAGGGACACCATTCAGTCCATACCACTGGTCTACGTTGCTTCAGCGTCTTACAGATGAAGAACCAAGTGACTAGAGTGCTGGTGATGGAGGGGATGTCGCCAAAGTTTTCCCTTGTCGGGAGATGTGTCAAGGAAGGTTTGAGACCTGCAGCTGGCTTTGGAGTCAGGCAGGTGGAGAATGCTGTGATGTTGGAGAAGTCTCTTGAGAGTCCCTTGGCCTGCAAGGAGATCTAACCAGCCCATCCTAAAGGAAATCAGTCCTGAATGATCATTGGGAGGACTGATGCTGAAGCTGAAACTCCAATACTTTGGTCCCCTGATGTGAAGAACTGACTCGCTGGAAAAGACTCTGATGCTGGGAGAGACTGAAGGCGGGAGGAGAAGGGGACGACAGAGCATGAGGTGGTTGGACGGCATCACCAACTTGATGGACATGGGTCTCAGTAAGCTCCAGGAGCTGGTGAAGGACAGGGAGGCCGAGTGTGCTGTGGTCCATGGGGTCGTGAAAAGTCAGACACGACTGAGTGACTGAACGACAGGGTGGGGAATGAGGCTGGGAACTGGTGATCTTTTCAGGCAAAGGGGACGACCTGTGGGGGTGCCAGAGCCTACAGGCTACTTGCGTACTTGAGAAGCCGTGGGTGGTTCAAGTTGGTTGGCGTGTGTCCTTCTGGGGGCCAGATGACTGAAGGTCTTGGGTCTTGGGCCGAGGAGTCTAGTCTCTCTCAAGAGCTCTAAAGGCTCTTGAGATGGGGCTAGGGTAGGTGACACGATCAGATTTGTGTTCTGGAAAGCTGGCTCTGGGTTTAGAAAGAGAAGGGATGGAAAGGGTAAAACTGGGGCAGAGGAGAACATCTTGAAGCTGTTGCAGTCATGAGCAGGGAGTGAAGGTGGCTGTCGGGACTAGAGGGTGGGTGGGTTGAGAGAAGTCAGCGGGTGGGCCCAGGGCCTGGCTGGCCGGTGACAGGTGGGGGCAGAGGTGGAGGTGGCCTAGCTGGGCGCTGGGTGGCTGGCACGGGGGCTGCACAGTCAATGCTCTGATTCTGCTTTAAAGCATCGACTTTTTAAAGAATTTGAATAGAGTTGCTTTACACTGCTGTGTTAGCTTCATCTGTACAGCGGCGTGAATCAGATACACACATCTCTCCCTCCTGAGCCTCCCTCCCAACTCCCCTCCCGCCCCCCAGGCCATCACAGAGGCCGAGCTGAGCTCCCTGCGCTGCGCGGCACCTTCCCACTAGCGATCTGTTTTACACACAACAGTGTATATATGCCAACAAAGCATTTCCTTTTTAAAAAGTTTGTTATTTATTTTTCATGGGCTGGATCTTTGTCCCTGGTGGTCCAGTGCTCCCAACACAGGGACTCCATGCTCCCAACACAGGGGGCGCAGGTTCTAACTCTGATCGGGAACTCAGATCCTACTTACCACACCTGGGCCCGTGCAGTGCAACTAAAGCGTTTTCAGATAATGCTCGCAAGGAGCCTGAGAGCCACAGGGAAGGCTCTCTCCCTCTCGCTTTCTCTCTCTCTCTCTNATGGTTCTCTAACTTGGTAGTGAGTCAGAGTCTCCTGAAAAGCCCTTTGAAACCCAGACTCCTGGGCCCCAGAATTTCTGATTCATTAGCTTGGGGCCGAGCCTGAGACTGCTACTGACTGTCACAAGTTCCCAGCGACGCTGATACGACTCATCTGGGGACCACGCTGAGAACCTCCCAAGACCAAGTGGGCTGCAAGTTTCTTTGATTTGAGTGGTGAAGGACGAGAGAAATGATACTGGGGTGACTTTTAAAAGTATGAAATAAACTTTAGTAAATATTTGCATACATAAGTATATATTCCGACTAGTTCAGATTTTATTTCCCTGAAGTAGCTTGCCATATATTTGGAAGCACAGGCCATACTCCTTAAACAAAAATGGTGCCAGTGGAGCACAGTGATTCCAACTTTGGTTAAAAGGTTCCCATGCCGGGCTGCACCCCGGGCCCCTGAAGTCCATCTGGGGAGAGGCAGCTAGGCCTTGGTGCTTTTTGAGACTGTGGGTGAAGCCGTGGGCAGCCGTGGTGGAGGGTGAGTGGGAGGCACTGGTGAAGGGCCAGGTGGTCAGTCCCAGCCTGGGTGTCCCAGCTGCTCACCATCAAGAGGGTCACCTGTCCTGAGGTTCCATTTCCCTTCAGCCCTGGGAGATGCGTGTAACTCCTGCAGGCCACCTCCAGCTCCCTGAAGCCTGGAGTCTTTTCCCAGCGCGCCGAGCAGGAGATACGGTGTAGTTTGGGAACATGTTGTTCTCCAGCTTTAGCAACGACAGAATCGCCGGGTGGGCTTGTAGGTTCAGACTGCCGAGCGCCTGTCCGTGGCGTTTGTCGTCTGGACGTCTGGGGAGAGGCCCGGGATTTTGCACCTCCCGCGAGTTCCCGGGTGACGCTGCTGTTTGCTGCTGCTGCCGCGGGGGCCGCCTTGAAACCCACTGGCCTGGCCTGTGGGCAGGAGTTTCCCACCAGCAGCTGCACTCATTTTCCTGGCCTGAGTCCCCCACATCTCCGTTGTCACCGAAACCCAGGCTCCCCAGGGCCCTCCACAGACTTTAGTGGTTGGCCATCATGAAAGCCAGTGTTCCTAAACTGGCTTCCTCCTCTCTGAGCAGACGCGCAGCACCGCCTCGCTGATCCTGAGGTGGGCCTTCCGTTTCTTCCCTCTGCCTCGGCATGAACCATCCACCGAGCACCACCCCCTACCAAACCCGCACACAGCCCAAGGCTCCCCGGGGTCCCCGGCCTTCTTTACGGTCCTAGAAAAGCTCCACCTGTTCTAGGCTGTCTTCCCTGAGAGCTCAGCCCTCGGGGGTGACTGGCCGCTGTGGAGGNTTGGTAAGGAAATCGGCTCCCATAAAACAGGTCTCACCGCAGATGAGTACACGCGTGCGGAGTCTTCAGGGACTCTCAAAGATAAATGAGAGAATATGTGTGGCGTGGCTCTAAGCTTTCCTGAGCGCAGCTACGGCGTTCATCTTCTGTGTGGTTGTTGCTTCTGCGAATGCAGCCAAACCTGCTATTGGTATTCATGTTATTGTTAGATATTCACTAATGGAGGTCATACGATTTAAGGGGGACGCGGGTGTTCTTTGCATTCCTTTCTTAATGTAAAAACTCTTCTTGCTCTTTCCCCAGTGTCTCTATCCATACGAGGAAATAGCGCTCAGTCTTGTGCAAAAATGGGCTCAGAGGGCTGTGTGTGTGTGTGTGTGTGTGTGTGTGTGTGTGTGTGCAAGCAGTAAATCTCAGCAACGTAAGCCTTCCTTCAGTAGAATGAAATTCCTTGGTGATGACTGTGATGTGTCAAAGCAAAACCAAATTCTTTTTCTGTAGGGATTCATAAAAGTGGCACTGTGGTCATGATAATAATTTTTTTTTATCTCATTTGGTTAGAACAGAACAGAAAACAAGTTAATGTGCTATGCATCCTGTTAACTATGGTTATTAGCTCTATGGCTTCAAAGAATTTCTATAGAAATGCTTTAGACAGTGCTTGGACCAGATTTCACGCATGCTTCGAAAGAAAGGTGGCCTGTTGAATTTTATCTATGAAGTATTTTCAAATAGTGTGAAAACGTAGGTGATTGTGCCTTCAGGTCACTTGTCACTGTCATTAATTCTGGAGAGTCATTTTCTCAGTTCTGTGTTTCAGACATGCCTTAAGCTGTTCTTTGTTTACAGGTCAGATCTCCTGATAAATAAAAACGAGGTATGCAGTTGGTACTCATCCGCAGCTGAGGTTTATTTCTATTCTGTTGTATAAACATGCTTTTCAGGTACATATATGATCCATACGGAGGAGGATACCTTCTTTCGACAGCCTTATTAGGCCCTCCTGAAAGAGGAAGGGGGTTATTTCAGTTGAGCATCGCAGGTGTAGATTCTGAGTTGGTTGTTAAGCATGGAAACAGTGTGGAGCCATATGGAATGCGTGTTGCCTTTAATGATGATCTGTTCCTAAGGGAGCCGGCATACTTGGCGATCAGTTCCTAAGGGAGCTGGCGCATTTGGTGGGTGGACTTTCTTTAATGGAGAAAGCAGTCCTGTCTGACAGGGTTATTCAACAACATGAATTCATTGGATATTTATTGATTACCTGCTCTTTCTCTGGCTCCAGGCTGGGCCTGCACAGATGAACAAGATGGTTCCTATGATAGGAACCAGCGTCTGAATCCTCCCTGTGCAATTCAGCCTTATTAATGTCCCAGCCCAGTGCCCGTTTTCCCATATCTGGAAACCAGTCCACTGGGGCCACAGCCCTAACAGTCTCTGTGTGTGATCCCGGGAAAGCACCGTCCTTGATTTCCCGTGACTTGTCTTTGACCTGGTGGGCCTTGCATGGCTGGGGACTTGTCTGTTCTTTGGTGGGAGCAGGAAAGCCCTGGAGATCTTAGACCAGGTGTGATCCCCTGTCTCACCCGCCACCCCCCCTGCTGCTTGGAAAACCCCCTGGATTAGTGGCTCAGTCACACCAGCTTCCCGGGGCTGGGGGACTCATCAGGGCTGTTTGTGCCCACAGGCTGAGCTTTGGGGGGCTTAAAAGAAGCCCCCAGCGTGCCCTGGGCGCGAGCTGCCGGCTTCCAGCCTGTTGTGGCTCTCTTGGTGAGACACGGTATGTTGGTCTAGAATGAGATGAACCCTGTGAGAGAAACGCCACTGCTGGTTCCTCCACCAGCCTGGGCTGAGATGGTGCTGGAGAGCTGACGGGCAGGAGGAGGGCACGGGGGGTCTGCTGGATCCGTGCTTTATCCTCTAGGCCAGTGGCCCAGCTTTGCTTGTCTAAACCAACTGTTTTCTGCCAATCTGGAAACCGTAAATTAGACCAGAAACGTGCTCTTTTTTTTTTTTCTACCTGGTGGTTTATTACCATGGACTTCATACAAATGGCTTAGACTAAAATCGCTAAAATCCAAGACAGCTTTTCTCTAAGAGCATTTCCTTTCTTTGCTGTAAGTGAGAAGCCAGAGGCAGCTTAGTCAGGTGATGGGGGCCAGTGCCCCAGAGAGGTGGGCCAGCCAAGGCTGTGTGCTGGGAACTGCGGCGGAGTCTCCAGAGTCCTGGGCAGAGCTTGGAGTTGAGAGCCGAGTTAATGAAGGTGCAGACAGCTTTAAAGTTGGAGTTGCGAGCCAAGTTAATGAAGGTGCAAACAGTTTTAAACTCAACTTTTCTGTGTATTGGGCTTCCCTGGTGGCTCAGAAGGTGAAGAATCTGCCTGCACGGCGAGAGATCCGGGTTCGATTCCCGGGTCAGGAAGATCCCCTGGAGGAGGGAATGGCCACCCACTCCAATACTCTTGCCTTGGAATTTGCGCTCCAAATTCCATGGACAGAGGAGCCTGGAGGGCTGCGGTCCATGGAGTCCCAGAGCCAGACACCGCTGGGCGACTGATCGTCTTCTGCTTACTGGTTGGATGATACTCAGCAGCATAGGGGTGCCCTCCAAGCTGTCCCCCAGGGGCCCTTGCCTGCTGGTGGCCACCGTTCTGTGAGCCTGCTGCCCTGGGTGTAGGAGAACCCAGTGACAACCCGCTTCTCGGGCAAGTGAGGGGATGCCACTTCTGAGACTTGATGGTGCAAAGACGCTGGCCGACGCTTCGGTCTCTCCCGCTCCCTTGCTCCCGGCTTCTGAGAGCAGCCAGCTGCCATGCTGTAAACGGCCCAGGAGAGAGACTCACGTGGCCTCCTGCCAACAGCCAGTGAGGAACGGGGTCTCGGCTAGCAGCCCTGAGGACCTGCGTGCCCCAGCACCTGTGCTCGTGAGCCTGGAGGTAGGTCCTCTTCCAGGATCACAAGATCCTTCCGCCCTGGCTGATGCCTCAGGCCACTCATCAGAGGCCTGGAGCCAGAGGCACGCAGCTGGGCTGCCCCTGGATTCCTGACTGAGAGAGACTGCCAGTCAGGCAGCCTGCTTAGTAAATGTTCGCTGTTTTAGGTCACTGTGTTTTGGGATAACTTGCCCCGTGTCCCTGCAGGCAGTTTAGGTTACAAGTCTTGCTTCTTGGACTTTCCACATGGTCCAGGGGTTGAGAATCTAGCGGCTGGAGCAGGGGACATGGCTTCGATCCCTGGTCTGGGAAGATGCCCCGCACTGCGGGACAGCTAAGCACGCGTGCTATAACCGCTGAAGCCCGTGTACGCGAGAGCCGGTGCTCTAAAGGGAGAGAAGCCAGTGCGATAGTAGACCCCACTCAGTGCAGCTGGAGAAGGTCCATACGCAGCACTGTAGCCTCAGCACAGCCAAGAATAAAGAGACATAGCGCTTTTTTAAAAGAGGCCTTCCTTCTCTGTGAGAGGCAGTCTTGTGAGTAGTTGAGAGTGCAGGCTCCTGAGCCAGACTCCAAATTCTGGTTCTGGCCCTGATTAGCTGTGTGACTTTGAGAAGAAGGTCACTTTTGGGCTTCCCTGGTGGGTTAGAGGATAAAGTGTCTGCCCACAGTGCAGGAGACCCGGATTCGATCCCTGGGTAGGGAAGATCCCCTGGAGAAGGAAATGGCAACCCACTCCAATACTCTTGCCTGGAAAATCCCATGGACTGAGGAGCCTGATAGGCTATAGTCCATGGGCTTGCAGAGAGCTGGACACGACTGAGCGACTTCACTTTACCTCTCTGTTAGAGGGTCATCATCTGTAAAGGGGGTGTGTAGTTTTCGGCTTCTAGCGTCTATGTTCTGGGAAAACTAGCTTGAAGAGGGTGGATGGGTTCTAACAGATACAGTCCACTCTTTCTGCCATAATGAGTAGAAAGAGGGGCCACTTGAATAGCTTTCGTGACTCTTGCAGCCTCTTAGATGCCTGTCCTTGGACCTAGGGCGGTTTTCCAGGGGAAGGAGCAGGTGACATGTAGCCCTTGGGGGAGGGGTGCTCGAGTCTCTTAAACAACAGCCGTCAACAGGGGTGCTCCCTGCCCGGGGTGACCTGCCAGTCCAGGAGCAGAGGACCACCGCTTATTTTTCCATCTTTGTTTTTTGTCTGATGCCGTGAGTTGTGTCCGTAGCCTCTCTAGTCACACGTCGTGGGCCTCGCTGGGCCTTGCTGAGCCGGGTGCATCTCTTCTCAAGACTACATTCTGTGTTTAAGAAAAGCCTTGTGTTTTGGCATAGTTATTCTTTGGCCTGTATGTAAATCAGTCGCTAAGCCTGGCTTCCAGCTGTGAAAGTCAGGACTTGTGACATCTTAGCCTGTTGGTGAAATGCAAATACCCTGTGTTTACCCTTCCACAGGGCCCTGGCCCCCAGAAATTCATGACCAAGAGGAGTTGTAAGACTTGGGTTTCTAGAGCCATGAGCTGATACCAGTGTCTGCCCTGCCCCGGAAAAGGCGATGGCACCCCACTCCCATACTCCTGCCTGGAAAACCCCATGGACGGAGAAGCCTGGTGGGCTGCAGTCCATGGGGTCTCGAAGAGTCGGACATGACTGGGTGACTTCACTTTAACTTTTCACTTTCATGCATTGGAGAAGGAAATGGCAACCCACTCCAGTGCTCTTGCCTGGAGAATCCCAGGGACGGGGGAGCCTGGTGGGCTGCTGTCTGTGGGGTCACACAGAGTCGGACACAACTGGAGTGGCTTAGCAGCAGCAGCCCCGCCACCAGTGGCCACGCCTGCCGCTCAGTCGTGCTGAGCCCACTGCTCCTGCAGGCCCTGGTCCAGGGCGGGCGGTTTAATTGTGGCTCCAATGTGATTTTTCCTCTTCTCCTTTTCTCTTTCCTCTCCTCTTCCCCACTTCCCTGCTTCGTCACGCCTCCTTCCTTCCCTTTCTTCTCTCCTTCCTTCATAAACCCTGCTCTGAAAATTAGTACCAAATTTTTGCCCAGGAAAAGACAGAAATATATATATAAATGAGACTCCTCAGTGTCTGAGTCGATCATGTCTTCTTGCTGTTTTTGCTTTCTCTTCTCTCTAGCAGGAAAATGGAATTGCATTCGATGGACGTCCTCTCCTGCGGGGAGCCCAGGGTTCTGTCACACCCTTTATGTGAGCTCCTGGTTGTGATGAAATGGGGGAAGTCTCTGGCAACCTTAGAAAGAATCAGCGCTGGCAGTTTATCCACTGTCAGGAAGGAATATAATAATTTACTCATTTTCCCCATTAAAGAAACACCAGAAGAGCTGAAGCAGCTGATGCCTTCGGAAGACGGGTGTGCTTTAATGGAGAAGCTATTAATAATTTACTTTTATAATGTAATAGTTGCCATTTTTGTGACCAAAAAATTTGTTTCAACTCTGGCTTTATGGATGAAAGTAGGACCAATTAATATTGAGTGATGACAGCCTCCCTGCAGAGAGAAAATGGGAAATCTTGGTGTCGTCATCCGCCTTGTGACTAAGAAATAGCTTTTCTTAATTGTATGGAACGGAGAAACCCACGGGGAGGTAATTCATTTCTCTCCAGCTTGCGTTGCAAATTGAAAGTAAGGAGGAATAACCGCAGGCTGATGTGGGGATGTGGACGCAGCCACTGAACTGGGTCTGACTCGGGGGGTTTGCTGGAGAGGAGAGGACCACTTCCCTGGTGACGGACCATCTCGGTCCATGGCTCCTGCCCACCGACGGTGTTCTGGAGCTTTCTGCTGGAGGGCTGGCTCGCACGTCTTGGGGCTGGTCGCGCTCCTTCATCCCAGTCTCTGCTACGTGCCTTCTCCTCAGGGGGACCTTCGCTCAGCTTCCTGCCTGAAGTGGCCCCTCCGCCCGCCCCGTTCACCCACAGCCTCCACCAGCCGCTTCCCTCCTCGAGGAACTCGCCGGCGTCTGAAGTCACACTCTTGTATGTCTGTTGTTACTTGTGGGGGCCTGCCACTAATACAGGCTCCCCAGCAGAGTGGCTTTACCTACTCGCTGTAGGCCTTCCTGATGAGCGCACTTGTTGAATGAATGAATGAGTGATTGATATAAAACTTCCGGGGTTGCAGAATAATTTAAGTCTCTTGAATGCACAGCAGCCTCCCTGGCGGGTGTGGGCGGGTCACACAGTCGGAGCGGCGGCTCTGAGTGTGCTCTGCTGCCGTTCTTCACGTGTACCTGAGCGGGTAGCCAGCAGTCCCAGGGTGTAGCCACGCCTCCGACGTCCGTCCCCAGACCTCCTGTGACGCGCTCTCCGAGGAGCCTGGACATCCTGGCGGCAGTGACCACAGTGCCTGCTTTGCTCAGCGGCTGCTTCTTGCCGGGTTGTAAGCGCCTGGAAGACCGTGGCTGTTCGAATTACAGTAGCTGCGCCGTCTTTAGCACCTACTGCTGAGCTCCACGAGGCTGCTCCGGGGAGTAGGGAGAGATGCCAGGTGGGAGGCTGGAGCCAGCTGCCGCCCCCAGGATGCGGCATCACGAGCAGAACACAGAGGTCCCTTCTCCCCTCACCTGCCGTCCAGTCTCCACCTAGAGCCTCCCCCGCAGACTTGATGGGAAGTTGGCCGGCAGAGGAGGAATGCTGTTTGCAGGCTTCTAGTTCATAGTAAAGATCGGGGTCTCGAAGGGAGCTTGGGAACCGAGGCAGCGATGCACTGACCAGCACAGTCCACCCCTTCGTGTCGTCCACGTCCACACCTCCTTCTCCACTTTTAAGTCAACATGATGACGGGACAGCTCCAAGTGACCGCGCCACTTCACACGAGCGATCCGGCTTGCCCTTTGATCTGAAAGAGCAGACACAAGGCCCCAGGGGCACGTGTCCTCCTCTGGGTGATGGGGATTATTTTTCTGGTTCAGTCTGCAGGTTAGGGCATGTTCAGC
>SJYW01012125.1:7827-32489 GCA_006410735.1 Raphicerus campestris | reverse complement strand
AGGGCCCTCAGAAGTGAATGCTGTGTTTCATTACAACTAGCTCGCTCTCAACAGCGGAAGCTGTAAAGAACCATGAACTTGGAGTAACTCAGTAGCCCAGACCCTCACATGACCTAACCAGAAACTCTTTCCTAGCCAATAATCAACGGAATTTATCTAACAGTGTATAGCCCTAGATACTAGGCCATCTAAGGGCTAGTTTTCAATGCTTTATTAGTGTAACCATCAGGAACTTTTCTTTTTCAGTGCTTAAAGATCACTGACTTTTTCCTCCTTAGAGAACTATATACTTAGCAAATTTCTTCACCGACATGGGTTCCCTTGCCTGTCAGGTTAATAGACTCATTTTCGTTTGCTTGTTACTGTTTTGATTTTGCTTCGTGTTAGTTTGCAGTTCTGGTGGCAGTTGTTCTAGTTTTAGGGATGAAAGATGGAGGTTGCCCCAAGATTGCTTTGACCAGCCTTGACCATGTCCCCAGTTTCTGAACTAGAACTTCTGAGTCCTTTTCTATTTCAGTCTGGTCTTTCTGCATTGTGGGTAGATCCTAGAGTCCTGCATTAGTGATCAGGCTCTGATGTGTAATTGTGTATGCTGCATCCTGGCTGAGTTTAACTTGGTGGTCATACTTTTGATTTCTGCCATTCTCCTGAAAGACCTTTTATTGTTGTTCCTGTTGTTTTGTTTTCAATATTTATTTATTTGGCTTCTCAGGTCTTAGTTGCAGCAGGTGGGATCCTAATTGTTGTGAGCAGGATCTTTAACTGTGGCATGCNCCTGAAAGACCTTTTATTGTTGTTCCTGTTGTTTTGTTTTCAATATTTATTTATTTGGCTTCTCAGGTCTTAGTTGCAGCAGGTGGGATCCTAATTGTTGTGAGCAGGATCTTTAACTGTGGCATGCAGACTCTGTAGTTGCAGCATGTGGGATCTTCTTACCTGACCAGGGACCCAAGTTGTCTGCGTTAAAAGCATAGAGTCAGTCAAGTTAGATTTTAACTTGAGGCTTTTTTCAGCTGCATTTCAGTCTTGATTTGTTGTGTTTATTTGTCTATAGTTTGTCTGGAAAAGGGAGGTAAATATTGTCTTTCCTTGAACTTACATAAGTCTGTTTTCTGTGTCTGTTCGTTGTTGTTGTTTGTTTGTTTANCTAATGGAATTTCATGGTGCCCCTTCTATTAAGGTACTGTGCCGAAAAGGTTATTAGATGCAACAATAGGAATTCATGGCATTAATTAAATTAATTAATACCTTTACTTGAAAGAATGACATCTACATGGGTAATATTTAACAACCAACTTTGGGAAAAATAATGCTAGCTAAAAAATTTCCCAAGTGGCACACTGTAAAATTTTGCTCATGGTAAATTATTTCATAGGAAATAATTAATAAAGCCCTTTTTACTTCTTTTTGAGACATCAAAGAATATATCCTTGTGGTTGTTAAACTCACTATACTATTTTCAGTTAAACTTTATGTATATTTGGTTAAAATAGACTTTGATGCCTGAGAAGTGNTATTTGGTTAAACGTAGGGACTGCCAAGTTCAAAGGCAGTTAATATGCTGCCCTCCACCCCCTGCCACTTTGCCCCAATATAAACTATTTCAGTTCTACAATAGTCAGTCTTTTAATTAGCTGTAAACTCAGTTCTTATATCTGGTCCAGATAGGAGAAAACTAATGAATCAGATTATAAGTTCTCAAGGTCTATGGGAGCCCTTAACCTGTTTATAGAGACTTAAAAGTACTGAAATAAATATAAAATAAGAGAACTCAAACATTTTCAAAAGGCAAAACCATTTAACTGCTAATACTTTAAATATTTTAGTTTTTTAAAGAGGTATTTTCCTGTTGAGACTGTATCTTTGAAAAAAAAAAAGTTATCTGTGAGCTGGTGTTGGTTAGTAAGTTACACATTGAAATGGAATGTAGTTCATTTAGTTTTTTTAAGCAATTTAAAGTGTTAATTGCTGCTATATGATATAAAATAAGGGAAATATTTATAATCAAGGTGAATCCTGAAAAATTAGCTCTGCTTTGATAATTACTTCTCTCTGATTTTGCCACCATATAATGTTAGCATAACATTCCAGTTTAGGCTAGAAAGCCTGTTTAATCTGAATTTTCTAAATTTCCTATTCTTGTCTTAAGCTAATATTACTTTCAAAAATGCCTAAAATTACAAGCATATAAATAAATGTGTTCAATTAAATTGAATTATAATAGCCAATCTCTTTATAAAAAGGGTTGATATTTGTAAATTTAGTCATGTCACAAATTCCATGAGCCTACAGAAGCACTTGACTTAAACTATCAATGTAAATTCTAACATGTTTTTTTCTGTTATGTCTAATATCATTAATGATTGGAATGTCTTTGAAGGGTGACTTATATTTAATTTCTAAGATCCCCAGTGGAATTTGAAACTTTTAGAGCCAGCAATGAATAATTTTTATTTTAAATTCTCAAAGCAGAGAGGAAAATCTGTGCAGAGTTATAATGTATATTAGTTTCATATTGTTGCCATAACAAATTACCACAAACTTAGTAGCCCGAGAATACAAATTTATTCTCTTACAATTCTGGAAGTTAAAAGTCTACAGTCAAGGTGTTGACAAGTCTTATATGTTTTCTTGCCTTTTCTAGTTCCCAGGGGCCACCTGCATTTTTTGGCTTCTTCCTCCAGTCTTCAAAGCTAGCAGCTAAACATCTTTTCTCTCTGACCTCTTACCTTCCTGTGATTATATCAGACCCACCCAAATAATATAGGATCATCTCAAGATCCTCAGCTTAATTATATCCCTATTGCCAAGTAAAGTAAGGGAACATGGTCACAGATTCTGGGATTTTGATGTGGACATCTTTGAGGGAGTCAAGAATCAACCCTTCATACCTGAAATCATTTCTACTTTAATTCTTGCCTATACATGAATTCATTTGCCCTTTTACAATGTTTGAATCCAAATGGTAAAATCAATATGATGTATACATTGTCTTAAGTTAATAAAATTAGTGATGTAAAAGGTTGTACACTGTGCTTATTTTTGTATGTTTTAATATATAAACACAGTGATTCAGTAAGCAAAAACCTTAAATAAGACAGGAGAAGTCTGATAAAGGAAAATTATAACCTTGCACTATTTATCTTCTTTCCACATAAGAAAACAAAGAGGTATTCTTGACTGATGTAGATTCATTTCTTAAGAGTTTCAGTTTTTAATTTTTACTTCCTCTTTTTATGTTAACTTCTGTTCTGTTCATCTGTTGCTCTATTTGATGAGGCAGCCAAGGCTTTCCTTTGTTCTGATGACCAACCTACTCTGATGACGTTTTAAAAATATTGCTTCCCCAAAACTAGATCTCAAATTTAGAGTTATAAAATTCTAAGGATATTATTAAAACATAAAATATCTTTGGGTTTTTCTGGATAGCCAGTGAAGAAACACAAAAACCTTCTCTCTTGCCTTATAAAAAGAAAAGACAATAAAAGTAATTAGATTTGTCTGGCATTTTCCAGATTTTAAGTAACTCAAGATTACTGTAAGAGCTTATTTTATTCACCAACAGTGGTAAGAGTTTGAGTTTGTTGTCCTTCTAATGGAATTTCNAAAAAAAAAAAGTTATCTATGAGCTGGTGTTGGTTAGTAAGTTACACATTGAAATGGAATGTAGTTCATTTAGTTTTTTTAAGCAATTTAAAGTGTTAATTGCTGCTATATGATATAAAATAAGGGAAATATTTATAATCAAGGTGAATCCTGAAAAATTAGCTCTGCTTTGATAATTACTTCTCTCTGATTTTGCCACCATATAATGTTAGCATAACATTCCAGTTTAGGCTAGAAAGCCTGTTTAATCTGAATTTTCTAAATTTCCTATTCTTGTCTTAAGCTAATATTACTTTCAAAAATGCCTAAAATTACAAGCATATAAATAAATGTGTTCAATTAGATTGAATTATAATAGCCAATCTCTTTATAAAAAGGGTTGATATTTGTAAATTTAGTCATGTCACAAATTCCATGAGCCTACAGAAGCACTTGACTTAAACTATCAATGTAAATTCTAACATGTTTTTTTCTGTTATGTCTAATATCATTAATGATTGGAATATCTTTGAAGGGTGACTTATATTTAATTTCTAAGATCCCCAGTGGAATTTGAAACTTTTAGAGCCAGCAATGAATAATTTTTATTTTAAATTCTCAAAGCAGAGAGGAAAATCTGTGCAGAGTTATAATGTATATTAGTTTCATATTGTTGCCATAACAAATTACCACAAACTTAGTAGCCCGAGAATACAAATTTATTCTCTTACAATTCTGGAAGTTAAAAGTCTACAGTCAAGGTGTTGACAAGTCTTATATGTTTTCTTGCCTTTTCTAGTTCCCAGGGGCCACCTGCATTTTTTGGCTTCTTCCTCCAGTCTTCAAAGCTAGCAGCTAAACATCTTTTCTCTCTGACCTCTTACCTTCCTGTGATTATATCAGACCCACCCAAATAATATAGGATCATCTCAAGATCCTCAGCTTAATTATATCCCTATTGCCAAGTAAAGTAAGGGAACATGGTCACAGATTCTGGGATTTTGATGTGGACATCTTTGAGGGAGTCAAGAATCAACCCTTCATACCTGAAATCATTTCTACTTTAATTCTTGCCTATACATGAATTCATTTGCCCTTTTACAATGTTTGAATCCAAATGGTAAAATCAATATGATGTATACATTGTCTTAAGTTAATAAAATTAGTGATGTAAAAGGTTGTACACTGTGCTTATTTTTGTATGTTTTAATATATAAACACAGTGATTCAGTAAGCAAAAACCTTAAATAAGACAGGAGAAGTCTGATAAAGGAAAATTATAACCTTGCACTATTTATCTTCTTTCCACATAAGAAAACAAAGAGGTATTCTTGACTGATGTAGATTCATTTCTTAAGAGTTTCAGTTTTTAATTTTTACTTCCTCTTTTTATGTTAACTTCTGTTCTGTTCATCTGTTGCTCTATTTGATGAGGCAGCCAAGGCTTTCCTTTGTTCTGATGACCAACCTACTCTGATGACATTTTAAAAATATTGCTTCCCCAAAACTAGATCTCAAATTTAGAGTTATAAAATTCTAAGGATATTATTAAAACATAAAATATCTTTGGGTTTTTCTGGATAGCCAGTGAAGAAACACAAAAACCTTCTCTCTTGCCTTATAAAAAGAAAAGACAATAAAAGTAATTAGATTTGTCTGGCATTTTCCAGATTTTAAGTAACTCAAAATTACTGTAAGAGCTTATTTTATTCACCAACAGTGGTAAGAGTTTGAGTTTGTTATCCTTCTAATGGAATTTCATGGTGCCCCTTCTATTAAGGTGCTGTGCCGAAAAGGTTATTAGATGCAACAATAGGAATTCATGGCATTAATTAAATTAATTAATACCTTTACTTGAAAGAATGACATCTACCTGGGTAATATTTAACAACCAACTTTGGGAAAAATAATGCTAGCTAAAAAATTTCCCAAGTGGCACACTGTAAAATTTTGCTCATGGTAAATTATTATTTCATAGGAAATAATTAATAAAGCCCTTTTTACTTCTTTTTGAGACATCAAAGAATATATCCTTGTGGTTGTTGAACTCACTATACTATTTTCAGTTAAACTTTATGTATATTTGGTTAAAATAGACTTTGATGCCTGAGAAGTGTACTTATGATATTTACCAAAACATTGATGGTGCCCCCTGTGGCTTTGTCCATTTCTACCAAGATATTATCACATGACCCAACATGGGCTGGGGAGAAGGAAAGCTGTCTACCATCTTCATAGGCTTGACTATATCCATATGTAACGTGTACTAATGTTGGGGTTCCACCAAACGCCCTGCCTTTCTAGAGCAGATGTCCAGGGGAGGGAGAGCTGCTGCACTTTGTGCATGGGGCTCTCCCTTGGTTTGGGGTTCCTCATCAGAACATTGCTTTAGAAACTGTCCCTAGCAATGGCAATCATACTGAATGACATTGTCTAGAAGATGTCTGCTGGTCAAGCTCAATGGTGAGAACCTTACTCACTTGCTTACTTGCAATGACTTTGGGCAATTGCATTACTTTAGGTGATTTACTGACCAAACAAGGTAGCTTTTGTGCACTGGCTAACACCACTTGTGGTATTTGGAGTAATGTTTCAGAATAAGTCAGGTGGTTCCTATATCAAATTTAAGAACAAGGAATTCCTTGTCCAAAGTGGGATGAACTGACCAATGGAATCTCTCCCCAGGACTAGTCTACATAAGGGCTTGATTAAGGGGCATTTTAGTGTTAATTATCCTGCTCTGTTAATTGTAGCTGTTGTCAAGTGTATTGTTAACAAGGTCTTAAATGCCTTTGCACAGCTACCTTCTTGTTGGTTCATACATCAGATGATTCTATTTCTAAGGAGACTTAAATAAGTGACATATATAAGCACAATGGGATCTGTGAAAACAGCACTGAAACAAGACTATGGTGTGGTCCTGAACACCTGACATATATCTGTGTTTTATGCTCTCCTTCATTACCTTGAGGAGAAGGAGAACCAATCTGTGGGAAATTTCCAATTACAGTACCATCTGTCTGCTGCTGCTGCTGCTGCTGCTGCTGCTGCTGCTAAGTCGCTTCAGTCGTGTCCGACTCTGTGCGACCCCATAGACGGCAGCCCACCAGCCCCCGTCCCTGGGATTCTCCAGGCAAGAACACTGGAGTGGGTTGCCCTTTCCTTCTCCAGTGCATGAAAGTGAAAAATGAAAGGGAAGTCACTCAGTTGTGTCTGACTCTTCATGACCCCATGGACTGCAGCCCCCCAGGCTCCTCCGTCCAGGCAAGAGTACTGGAGTGGGTGCCATTGTCTTCTCCAACCGTTTGTCTAGGCGGTAACAAAACTGAATGTTTGTCACTACAATGGCTCTCAACAGTTAAAGCAGATGAATTTTGAATAGTCTTGAACCTCAGATTCTCAGAGGATATCACTGAAGATGTTCCTGAACAATAACAGCAGGACTTGTTTTAACCAGCTGGGTTCAGACCTGTGGCCTAGGTCTGTTCCATCCAGAGGACCAGCCTTTGATGCTAAATTAGACCAACCTCCAGGAGCTCCCCTCTTCCAGCACTGAGTTTTTTCTGCCACACAGAACTGCTCAGTGAATTTCTCCACTGGTGCATGATCCCTTGTCTGGTAGGGATGATACATGTATAGTTTTGTAACTTTCTTTTCTACCTCTGCTATTTCTGCCTTCTTTTTGACCCAGTAGTAACACATAGTTTCTGAATTGAACAGATCAATCTGGTTGCAAATTCTGCTTCCTCACAAAAGAGAAAAAAAAATTTTTTTTAAAGACAGGTTAACCTTGGGACAATTAAGGTTAAAATTTCTGAAAACTTATGTACCTGGGTAACCAAGGTTGAAGTGGGAAAGTTTCATCTTCATTTATCCATGTTGAACTCAAGTGTTTTGCTTAGTAATAACAATTCTAGGCAGTATTTAAAAGATTGTTATTTTTAATATAATATTTGTGACTTTTGTCACACTTATTTCAGATTTTTTTCTTTAAATTAGCTCATTTCTCCTCATAAATAGATAGGAGTATCACAGCATAAGTATAAAGATAAAAACCGAAGAACTTTTAAAAATAAAGATGTGCTTTGTGCTGTCTTTGCTGTTGTTTTAGTCGCTAAGTCATGTCCAACTCTTTTGTGACCCCGTGGATTATAGCCTGCCAGATTCCTCTGTTCATGGGATTTCTTAGGCAAGAAAACTGGAGTGGGTTGCCATTTCCTTCTCCAGGGAATCTTCTCAACCCAGGGATAGAACTTGAGTCTCTTGCATTGGTAGGCAGATTCTTTACCAACTGAGCCACCAGGGAAGCCCTTTATACTGCCAGTGGTGTGGTTATCAAAATTTGTAGATAACCATTGTGATCTAACAGGCAAGGCCTTAGGACTGCTTTAAACCATACCAACCCATTGCAACACCACAAGATCAGAAGTCAAGAAAAACCTAGCATCCAGCCATCCAGACTACTTCCTCTTCCCTAAAGTCTCTTTCTCCACCAGCCCTTGCTTTTTATATCTTTACGAATTTGAACCCTCTGCCTTGTCCCTCTCTCTTTGACCTGTGACCCCCATGGTCTTGAGTTTAGAATCTGATTTCCCAGTTTTAATCTTTCATACTCAGTATATTCACCGTATATTCTGCCATCACAAATGAAGATCCTGTGATGGCAAGCAACAGAAATCCAATTCTTACTATTTAAATGACAAAAAAGAGATTTAGCAGAAGGATCAGGGAAGTTTGCAAAACTGAATGAGAACCTGAAAAAATAAATTCAGTGTAAGGAGAGAACCAGGGCACTTCTGAAGAGCAAGGACACAGCAATTAGTGGGCAATCTGTTTAGGAGATACTAACTCTCCTCACTCTTTGACCCTTCTTTTGGTTGTTTGGTGTCAACATCAAGGCAGATTCATCTTTGGTGTCTGGAACACCATGCCCAGCTCTTCTGGTGGGAATATTATAGAACTCCAGCCTCCACATTCAAGGACTTGAGTCACTTTGGGCATCTCTCTTCATCTCTTTTAGTCTCAGTTTCCTCGTATGTGAAATAGGAGACCACATAGGATTTGAGGAAATAGCTATGAAATGCAAAAGCACTATAATGCAGTGCTAACAAGCAAAGCCAATAAAGCTACACAAATCTGGGTTCAAATCCTAATTAAAATGTAAACACTAGCTATGTGTCTGGGCACAATTTATTATACTTCCTTTCCTCATCCGTGAAGTGGGAGCAATAATATTTACTTTATTGTAATTAACCTTGTATCTAGCATATAATAAATGCACAGTAATGTAAGCCATACAAGGAAAAGAGGCAGTAGATGTGATAATAACCTCATGAAGTTATTATCAATCATTCCTTTTTGAAGGTGAGTGGTGAAACCATACCTCCTCCCACATATTATTAATTGAACAGTTATGAGAAATTTCTGTCTTACAGTGAGCTTTTCACATAGGAGAATGGAAGCCCATGGAATGAAGGGTGGTACTAGATTTGCCTCTGTGCAATCAACAAGGATTTGCCTGCTCCAGTCTCATGTCTCTTCTGGAGCCTGAAGTGTTCTTGGCACATCTTTTATAAAAGTCAGCCTTGCTTTCTTCCTGTTGCAAATTGCATGCACATTTCTGCTCCCTGTGACCAGCCTCCATTTCTCAACCATCCTTCTCCAGTCTCCCCTCCCCCTCTCCTAATGAGAACGAGTTGACTTATAATTAAGGTCATATTTTATCTGCAGGGAAAGGCAGTGGCTGGCGTGGCTGGGGCACCACAGCTCCACTCAGCGTTCTTCTGGCGGGTTACTTGTGCATTGATGACCATCAGTTGTTGTTTCAGGCTAGAGACAGAAGAATGGTTTTGATGGCTTGAAATTAACAGCAGGGTTTATAGCTTGTAAATAGTCCTTGTGGCGAGATTTTCCTTCTCTTCTCTAATCTCCTCTTCCCATTCAGATCTTATTTAGGGATCCCATGCCAGGCGTATGCAGACTTTCCAGTATTCCAAGTAGCTTCTGCTGAGAAGTCCATAAGGGGCTTCCATGGCTCTTTGCACCAAATCTCCCCTTCTGAAATGGGAACAGTCCCACTGGTCCACTGCAGCCTACCTGCCCAGGTCCCCCTAAGATTGTGATCATTCACCTCTCTTCTTGGCTCAGAGCGAGAGAATTTCTGATCCCTTCCTATTATTTTTAACTTATCTCTTAACTTAATGGTTCCTGCAAAAAGACAGGCAGTTTTCCCAGATACCCTGGCTGTTATGGTGATGGAGGAGCTGGTTTGGAAAAATGTGAATTTCCTCCAAACCGCTAAAGTCATTCTAGTGCCCCTCAAGGGATACTGAGAAGCCTGGCTGGCTTTGCCTGTTTGCAAGTTGCACTTGCTTCCCTGGCTCAGACAACTCTGCAACGAGAACTAAGCAGAAGTTGCTGGAGAGATCCCCTCTGGGAAAGGAAGTTTCCTATTAGAAGTGAAAGAAAGAACAATCCACATCCAGACAGCTTTCTGGTCCACTGGTTCTGAGACTGGCGGATGGGCCAGTGCTCGTAAGCAAACTGGACCAACTTGGACAGGAGGGATCCAGGGCTGGCTTTGTCCGAGTCACACAGCTGCAGCACAGTTGACGGAGTGACTCACCCTAAACAGACGCCCCAGGAGCCAAGCATGGGGGACATTTAGTCCCTGCCTACTTGTTATCGATGGGAACATAAGTCCCCCACCTCCTGCCCTCCCCCCAACCCCAATGTCAAGCCAGAATGTTTTAGATTAACATCAGGGCTTTAAATGTGAACAGCATGTCAGCAAGCCCCCTAGACAACATTATTTAGTCTCCCGACGTCAGACGTTTGTAGTGACTGTACATTGTACCAGCACCTTCTTCAGAGTGACATTGACATCACTCTGCACGAATAAGTTAATTTTCCCATCATGGACTGATTCATTGGGCAGAAACCGCAAGTTCACATGCCGACGCGTGGGCTGAACTCCATGACCCCTCTACTGCAAAACTGAAAGTATATCATTGTGTTTTCATGCAAACAAGCACTGGGAAGCAGTTCTCTTTTACTTAGTTAGATTTTTATTTATCCTTTTCGTGGCAACATGACCTTTCATGACACTGGCTGAGAGTTAGCTCTTTTTGCAGCATTCTCATGGTGGAATTTGCCAATTACAGCCAATATTTATTGAGCTCATTAACCTGTTGGATTATGCTGGGCAACTTCTAAATGCTATTTTATGTCGTTGTTAGAGAGACTTATCAGAATGGGTGGCATGGTCCTCTTTGAACCAAAGAAGAAATGGATGTTCAGAGATATTAGGAAACTGTCAAATTCATGGATGAGCTCAAAAACTGGCTATAAATGTCAAACTCTAACAAATCATTTGATCAATACAGGTGAATCAAATGTTGTTACTACGCTTCTATTTCTACTTTTCTCCCCTGCATCAAGATCCCACTTCATTACCCTTCTGGAAAAGTCTTTTAGCAGGTTGCTCAGGAGAAAGTACCCCAAAGCTTGAGATATCCGGACAGAACAGATGCCGTGCTGATTCTTCAGGGTAGATTCTGCCAGCTGTGACTCAGGCTTCAACCCAGCAGGCTTGCCACTAGCCCTTTATCTTTTGACTTTCATTCAAAAGAAAGAGATGGGTAAGTGTGCCTGACACCAGGGAGGAATGAACGAGCTTCAGCAAACGTGAACCCACCCACCAGGCCCTCCCCTGATTGTTTAAGCCCGGCCCAAACCCAATGCTGCTCTTTGAAGCCTGCAAACTTTTCCTCATTACTCATCCGTTCTGATTCCCAGCCAACTTTCCAACATGGAAGTGCTGAAGGCCCAGAAGAAAAGTGCCTTCTTATCCTCGGGGAGGAAGTATCCTGGAGAGCTGTGAAAGCGCCTCTCAGGAGATTCCCCCTGCTGGCTTTTCAGATCCACCAGCTTGAATCCTTGGGGAAACATCCAAAAATTCTAGGCTCTCCTCCAAATGGAAACTGAATCCTGAATCTTTGCAACTGTGTCCGTAAGCATTTCAGACCACTCGCTGTGAACTCAGTTGTACCATGGTGTGAAGTTTTGGTCTGATGGCCCATCATAATACTTTGGTAAAATATGAAATTTCATGCTTTCAGATTACAGTTTCCACATAGCTTCTACTCCCAGATGCCTCTGTCTTTTGACAAGTGTTTTTTAAAATTGTTCCGCAGAATCAGCAAAATTAGATTACTGGTTCAACTGCCTGATTCCATTATGTACTTCTGTGTCCAAATCCCACTAAAAAATGGCTTTATAAACAAAGAGGGATTATTGGTTCAGGAAGGTGAAAGATCCAGAAGTAGTTGTCTTCAGGTGATGCTTGGTCCAGGTGCTCACAGAGTATCATCAAGGTTCAGTTTAGCTTCATTTCTTTCCTCTGTCTTTTAAGACATCAGCTTCATCTTTAAGTCCCACACGCTAGCTTCCAGCAGTTGCAGGCTCTTGACAGCTACTACTCCTAATGCAGGAGGGGAGTTACATACCAAACTATCCAAGAGGAAAAGGAGAGATTCTTCTAGCAGTTCCCATGGAAGAGAGGATGTCATACATATCCTGGGAGTTCAAGGCCAATGTCTCCTTTCATCTCCTTTGACTGTGGCCATCATCAAACCAGTTCTCACCATCAAAGGGAGGTTATATATTCACTGGCTGAGAATAATGGACCTCCAGGAAGTTCCTGCATGGTCTGCGCCTCCAGTCACCAGCCATGATGACCTTCTCAGTTCCTCGAACTTGCCAGTCTCCTTCCTGTCACCTGACCTTCCCAGGACTGTTTCCTCTGTCTTCACTCTCTACCTCCTGAATTCTTGCTCAGCATTCATCCCCAAGGCCTCGCTCCTAAGGCCTCCTAACCAACGTAGCATCCACTTGTATTCTCAGCTTTCCCTTCCCTTTTGTTTCACCAGTTAAGTAGGTGCCCCCCAACTTTCTAGTGGATGTTAAGTGAGCACCTCCTGGTTGTCAGGTCTCATCCCGGGTGCTTGGGGATGGAGCTATGAATAGGAAAGACTTTATGGAGCAGACCCCTCATTACACAGCTCCAACCGGGAAGCACATTGGAGAAGGAAATGGCAACCCACTCCAGTGTTCTTGCCTGGAGAATCCCAGGGACAGGGGAGCCTGGTGGGCTGCTGTCTATGGGGTCACACAGAGTTGGACACGACTGAAGCGACTTAGCAGCAGCAGCAACAGGGAAGCACGGATAACAAGAGCACCTTAAATCACAGGCACCAAACAATGACTGATGGACAATTATATTTGAGGTTCAACCCTCTGATAGAGATTCTGGGTGCCATTATNTAGCAGCAGCAGCAACAGGGAAGCATGGATAACAAGAGCACCTTAAATCACAGGCACCAAACAATGACTGATGGACAATTATATTTGAGGTTCAACCCTCTGATAGAGATTCTGGGTGCCATTATTAGCCTTAGAAGCTGTCTTATTCTGGGCTTGTATTAAAAATGCACAATCCTGAGGTCAGGCCTCTGTGTAGTAGGAAAATTAAATTCCTGAATTCATTTCCGTGGGTCCAACCTGTGCTGAAGCCTCCCCCTCTCTCTCCTGGGAATTTGGAATGGTCTTGGAGATCCTGGAGAGCAGGAGCTTAGTCCTCTTCACCTCGGAGTCCCAGCACGCCTTCTGCCTTATAAACATCAGTTCAATCAGTTAGTGGCCTGCCTGCCTCCATCTCCTTCTGTATCTGGTCTAGTCCCCACCTAGCCTTCGAGTGATCTTGTTCTCATGGATGGGGCCTCCTGGCCAAGGAGATGTTAGTGCCCATTTGACAGTAAAGGGAACTCAGACTCCAGGAAGCAAAGTTAAGTTCATGGATGTAAGGTCATGTCAAGGAAGGGCCAGGACATGACTGGACTGTCTGGTGTCGCATTCTGTCTCTTTTCTTATGACATGCGTTGGCCTATAGCATGTCATAAACCAGGCAGGGGGCTCCTCCGTGGAGTGTCAGAAACCCAGTGAACATTCAAGATTCTGTGCCAAATATAGGCATGTGAGCACATGTCTGCAGAAGGAAGATCACAGCTTTCATCAGATTTTCAAAGCTTTCCGGAACTCAAAACCATTAAGAGTAACTGGCTTGGGGATATTTTCTTTCTTGCTTTTCCTTTTGACTGAGACAGATGCTGATATACCACTGCGTCTTAATAGTGGGTTTCATGCGAAGCTGGGGTCCCTTTCCTGGGCACTACCTGGCTGACCGCCACGGACATCTCTGCCAGTCCAAACAATGTTGACTGCCTCTGTCCCATTCCTGAAGAATCTGAATATTAGAAGGATTGGAAGATACAATGAGGTAAATTTCCAGACAAGATAAATACAGACAGTAATATAATCCTGACTTGAAGAATAAGGCTACTGTTGGAATCGCCTTGCTACGAAAATGTACCAAATTACAGAGGCACACCCAGTTGGAATTCTGGTTTTCACAGTCTCTTTGCTTGTCAAACTTAATATCAAGGAAAATAAGCTAATTTGATTTGGCAAAGGCTCATGCAATATGGAATTGATATCTGTAGCAGCGACCTTTGATGTTTTGTATAAACAGGGTTTTCCCTGCTGGGGAAGTGAGAGTTGAATAATAAACAGCATCCTTCCCACCCAGGGCCTTCCTTCCCATCAGTACCAAAAGAAAAAAAAAAGGAAGAAGAAGAAAGAAAGTAAGAAAATAAGCCTTTTCTGTGGCTCACAGAACTCAAAGAGCAAGATGGTATAGCCATCATCACATAGACAATGATGTTGGCTAATTTCTCAACCTGACATTTGGGGTCAGATAGTTCTTCCTTGGCAAATGATGGGTTCTATGTTTATNTTTGAACCAAAGAAGAAATGGATGTTCAGAGATATTAGGAAACTGTCAAATTCATGGATGAGCTCAAAAACTGGCTATAAATGTCAAACTCTAACAAATCATTTGATCAATACAGGTGAATCAAATGTTGTTACTACGCTTCTATTTCTACTCTTCTCCCCTGCATCAAGATCCCACTTCATTACCCTTCTGGAAAAGTCTTTTAGCAGGTTGCTCAGGAGAAAGTACCCCAAAGCTTGAGATATCCGGACAGAACAGATGCCGTGCTGATTCTTCAGGGTAGATTCTGCCAGCTGTGACTCAGGCTTCAACCCAGCAGGCTTGCCACTAGCCCTTTATCTTTTGACTTTCATTCAAAAGAAAGAGATGGGTAAGTGTGCCTGACACCAGGGAGGAATGAACGAGCTTCAGCAAACGTGAACCCACCCACCAGGCCCTCCCCTGATTGTTTAAGCCCGGCCCAAACCCAATGCTGCTCTTTGAAGCCTGCAAACTTTTCCTCATTACTCATCCGTTCTGATTCCCAGCCAACTTTCCAACATGGAAGTGCTGAAGGCCCAGAAGAAAAGTGCCTTCTTATCCTCGGGGAGGAAGTATCCTGGAGAGCTGTGAAAGCGCCTCTCAGGAGATTCCCCCTGCTGGCTTTTCAGATCCACCAGCTTGAATCCTTGGGGAAACATCCAAAAATTCTAGGCTCTCCTCCAAATGGAAACTGAATCCTGAATCTTTGCAACTGTGTCCGTAAGCATTTCAGACCACTCGCTGTGAACTCAGTTGTACCATGGTGTGAAGTTTTGGTCTGATGGCCCATCATAATACTTTGGTAAAATATGAAATTTCATGCTTTCAGATTACAGTTTCCACATAGCTTCTACTCCCAGATGCCTCTGTCTTTTGACAAGTGTTTTTTAAAATTGTTCCGCAGAATCAGCAAAATTAGATTACTGGTTCAACTGCCTGATTCCATTATGTACTTCTGTGTCCAAATCCCACTAAAAAATGGCTTTATAAACAAAGAGGGATTATTGGTTCAGGAAGGTGAAAGATCCAGAAGTAGTTGTCTTCAGGTGATGCTTGGTCCAGGTGCTCACAGAGTATCATCAAGGTTCAGTTTAGCTTCATTTCTTTCCTCTGTCTTTTAAGACATCAGCTTCATCTTTAAGTCCCACACGCTAGCTTCCAGCAGTTGCAGGCTCTTGACAGCTACTACTCCTAATGCAGGAGGGGAGTTACATACCAAACTATCCAAGAGGAAAAGGAGAGATTCTTCTAGCAGTTCCCATGGAAGAGAGGATGTCATACATATCCTGGGAGTTCAAGGCCAATGTCTCCTTTCATCTCCTTTGACTGTGGCCATCATCAAACCAGTTCTCACCATCAAAGGGAGGTTATATATTCACTGGCTGAGAATAATGGACCTCCAGGAAGTTCCTGCATGGTCTGCGCCTCCAGTCACCAGCCATGATGACCTTCTCAGTTCCTCGAACTTGCCAGTCTCCTTCCTGTCACCTGACCTTCCCAGGACTGTTTCCTCTGTCTTCACTCTCTACCTCCTGAATTCTTGCTCAGCATTCATCCCCAAGGCCTCGCTCCTAAGGCCTCCTAACCAACGTAGCATCCACTTGTATTCTCAGCTTTCCCTTCCCTTTTGTTTCACCAGTTAAGTAGGTGCCCCCCAACTTTCTAGTGGATGTTAAGTGAGCACCTCCTGGTTGTCAGGTCTCATCCCGGGTGCTTGGGGATGGAGCTATGAATAGGAAAGACTTTATGGAGCAGACCCCTCATTACACAGCTCCAACCGGGAAGCACATTGGAGAAGAAAATGGCAACCCACTCCAGTGTTCTTGCCTGGAGAATCCCAGGGACAGGGGAGCCTGGTGGGCTGCTGTCTATGGGGTCACACAGAGTCGGACACGACTGAAGCGACTTAGCAGCAGCAGCAGCAGCAGCAACAGGGAAGCACGGATAACAAGAGCACCTTAAATCACAGGCACCAAACAATGACTGATGGACAATTATATTTGAGGTTCAACCCTCTGATAGAGATTCTGGGTGCCATTATTAGCCTTAGAAGCTGTCTTATTCTGGGCTTGTATTAAAAATGCACAATCCTGAGGTCAGGCCTCTGTGTAGTAGGAAAATTAAATTCCTGAATTCATTTCCGTGGGTCCAACCTGTGCTGAAGCCTCCCCCTCTCTCTCCTGGGAATTTGGAATGGTCTTGGAGATCCTGGAGAGCAGGAGCTTAGTCCTCTTCACCTCGGAGTCCCAGCACGCCTTCTGCCTTATAAACATCAGTTCAATCAGTTAGTGGCCTGCCTGCCTCCATCTCCTTCTGTATCTGGTCTAGTCCCCACCTAGCCTTCGAGTGATCTTGTTCTCATGGATGGGGCCTCCTGGCCAAGGAGATGTTAGTGCCCATTTGACAGTAAAGGGAACTCAGACTCCAGGAAGCAAAGTTAAGTTCATGGATGTAAGGTCATGCCAAGGAAGGGCCAGGACATGACTGGACTGTCTGGTGTCGCATTCTGTCTCTTTTCTTATGACATGCGTTGGCCTATAGCATGTCATAAACCAGGCAGGGGGCTCCTCCGTGGAGTGTCAGAAACCCAGTGAACATTCAAGATTCTGTGCCAAATATAGGCATGTGAGCACATGTCTGCAGAAGGAAGATCACAGCTTTCATCAGATTTTCAAAGCTTTCCGGAACTCAAAACCATTAAGAGTAACTGGCTTGGGGATATTTTCTTTCTTGCTTTTCCTTTTGACTGAGACAGATGCTGATATACCACTGCGTCTTAATAGTGGGTTTCATGCGAAGCTGGGGTCCCTTTCCTGGGCACTACCTGGCTGACCGCCACGGACATCTCTGCCAGTCCAAACAATGTTGACTGCCTCTGTCCCATTCCTGAAGAATCTGAATATTAGAAGGATTGGAAGATACAATGAGGTAAATTTCCAGACAAGATAAATACAGACAGTAATATAATCCTGACTTGAAGAATAAGGCTACTGTTGGAATCGCCTTGCTACGAAAATGTACCAAATTACAGAGGCACACCCAGTTGGAATTCTGGTTTTCACAGTCTCTTTGCTTGTCAAACTTAATATCAAGGAAAATAAGCTAATTTGATTTGGCAAAGGCTCATGCAATATGGAATTGATATCTGTAGCAGCGACCTTTGATGTTTTGTATAAACAGGGTTTTCCCTGCTGGGGAAGTGAGAGTTGAATAATAAACAGCATCCTTCCCACCCAGGGCCTTCCTTCCCATCAGTACCAAAAGAAAAAAAAAAGGAAGAAGAAGAAAGAAAGTAAGAAAATAAGCCTTTTCTGTGGCTCACAGAACTCAAAGAGCAAGATGGTATAGCCATCATCAAATAGACAAGGATGTTGGCTAATTTCTCAACCTGACATTTGGGGTCAGATAGTTCTTCCTTGGCAAATGATGGGTTCTATGTTTATATTGTAGGGTGTTTCGCAGTACACCTGGCTTCTACCCACTGGGTGCCAACCACACTATCTTCCTCCTCCAGTTGGGACAACCAAAAATGTCTCCAGACATTGACAAATGTGCCAGAGAAGCAGGATGATCAACCCCGCACCCCCACCCCACCCCCGTCCAAGTCGAGAACCACTGGTGTATAGGTGTGCGCGTGCTTCATTGCTCAGTCATGTCCAACCATTTGTGACCCCATGGACTGTAGCCCGCCGGGCTCCTCTGTCCATGCAGATTCACCAGGCAAGAATATTGGAGCGGGTTGCCATGCCCTCCTCTAGGGGATCTTCCCAACTCAAGGATCAAACCCAGGTCTCCCACATTGCAGGCAGATTTTTTACCATCTGAGCCACCAGGGCATACAGGTAGGAAAGATTAGTAAAGAAAACTTTTTCTTTTCTCTCAGTTTCAGGCACCAGTTTCCTTAATCAAGCTTTCTGCCTGGAGTCTCTGGAGGCCCTGAGGCCCAACAGTTCCCTAAGAGCACACAGTTTTTCTTTGGTGTGACATTCCTTCACCACTTCCCCACCCCCACCCCTGCCATGCTCCCAGAGGCTTCAGGTCTGAGTGTCACTTACCTGCCTGGAAAGAGGCAGCTCTTACTCTCTCTTGCTGCTTAACCACTTAGTGCATCTGGTCTTGTGAGGGATTCTCTTCCTCAGCAGATTTCCAAAGTTTGAGAATTGTATGGCTGCTGGGGCACGCTTATGTCCCTTCTCTGTGTAACTCTAGGGAGGCGTGGAACAGAGTGCTTACCTGGAGTTGGACAAATTCAAGTCCATGATGTTCTGGAGCTGGCTAGCACCAGCTCATGAAAGCTGATTGCTAAATCTTCAGGAAATCTGTGAACTGTGTGCAGTCATTTTTTTAGCTTGACATGACCCATTATGAAAGGATTTACACCATAGAAATTGGCAAATGGTACACATCAGAGCTCTCCTGTCCCCTCATCTATACCTCCAACCAGTTAAATGTTTACTCGTTCATCACTAGTTCAGGCTTGAAAGTAGGCTAGCAGATGGGCTCACTGCTGGCCCAATATCCCTTCTCTCCTTCATTTCTTATTTAAGGAATTCTAGTTTTGTTTAGCCTGGCAATGAGTCCATTTATATAACTGCATTTCCTGCCTCTCTTGTGGTTAAGAATGCTCAAATGACATAACTCTAGCCAAGAGCATGTGGATGGAGTTTAGGGTTGGGCTATCTAGAAACTCTTGAAAAGGAGACAGACAAACTGGCTTGTGACTTTCACTCTCTGCCCTTTCCCTACTCCCCGTTTAGACTGTAGATGCTAGACCAGATGTGGATCCAACATCTCACAACTACAAGGTGACAACCTGGAGGATAGAGGTCACACTCTGAGAGTGGCTGAGCAGAAAGACAGGAGGCACCTGATCTCTGATGGCTTCCGGGTGTCAATGCCCCAGCCCTGGATTCCCTGCCACAGGCTGCTTGTTGGGAGGGCTTCAGTAGTATACCACTGGATGCAATCCCCAACTAGGACGTTATGCAAGTCCTAGTTGCTCCCTTATCCATAAAATAGAAATAAGAAAAACTGAATTCATAGGATTGCTCTGAGGGTTGAGTGATACTATGCGTGTGAAGAGCCCAGCGCAATCCTAGCATGTGGAAAGCACTTCGTGGGTGCAGGCTGTTGTTATTACTATTCCTCATCTGCGCTTATCACCCTGGCAGTTGTCATGTGCTTGGGGGTTTGCCTTTTCCTGCAGGGTTTGTCTCTTCAAGCACGTTGGCCATGTCTCACTCACTCTCTGTTCTCAGTCTCCAGCCTTGGTTCTGTAGGCACAAACTGAGTTCAGTTGTTACTACAGGGCAGGCTAGAGATATGAGTTATACTCAAACAAAGGATAACTAATTTGTATTTTATTGTTTGAGTATAACCCATACCCCTAGGCTATCCTTTAGCACCGATTGAATTCGAGTCATGCTTATTGAACACAGATTGTATTATTAATACAATGAACAACACACACACAAAATGAATAAAGCACTGCTCTCTCTGTCCCAGTCTAAGGAACTTGGTACTCAAGTTGGAAATATAAGAAGGGCCCCCACATAACTGTGATGCATAGGAGCATATGGGTTCTCAGACAAAGATGAAGCCAAGGGCTGCAGGTGACCTATGGAAGTGATGAGGGGTAAAGAGACAGCCATATGGAGGAGGAGGAGGCCTTTATAAACAGGCTTTGGGGGATGGTGTGTTGAGGTTTCCATGAAGAAGGCATCATGGATATCACAGACCATTAAAGACAAAGGTAGTGTGGCAGGAAACCCTGGCTCTTGTCTCTGTGAATGGGGTTAGGTGGAAGGCTGGGTCGGAGGCTTCTCATGGAAGATTTGATTGCCAGGCTGAGGCATTTACATTTCTGCTCACTGTCTGGGCAGTGGGGAGCCACTGAAGCTTTGAAAGCTGGGAGTGACATCAGAATTGCAGTTTAGTTAGATTAATCCAGTAGTCACGTGGAGACTGGTTGGAAAGGAAGACAGGTAACAATGGGTAGTCTGTCAAATGGATGAAAGAGGCATACACCTTACCAGCTCTGTGAGCTATTCCTTCACAGTACATGAAACAGTTCTAACTGTATATTTCTTTGGGTAGTCCTTTGATTAATGTCTGCTTTCACTTCTAGATCAGAAATCCATGATAGATGGCCCTTGGTCTGTGAATCTCAGCACCTAGATGACAGGTTCTCCATGAATAGCTGTTGAATGATAAGGTCAGAGGGGACTGGGGTCAGACTTCTGTCTTCCAAAGCACTGAGAGTAGTCTGTTAACCTTGGGACATGTAGCCAGATACCACCAGGAAGGCTAGTGGGTGTCCTTCCTGGAGGAATGGTGGAACATCCGGTTGGAGCCAGGAACTGAACCCAAAGTGCCAACTTCACTGCAACTTGCTGCAAGACCCCGGGAAGTCCCTTAACCCCAACTAGGAACTTCAATAAAACAGAAGTTGAGACCATGACCTTGACAGTCTCCTCTAGTCCTGTTCAGTGTAAAGGGAGGAGGGAACTGATTGAATACAAGGCGCTGAGTCCTGGGCTTTCTCTTGTTGAATCTTCAGAAGATCCTTGAGATTGATAAACGTATTGGCTGACTCAAAAGACAGCCAGGTTATCCTGCCTCTTGTGTTCTAAGTCACTCAGGCCCAGGGAACATTAGGTTCTACATTTTCATGTCTGCATATCCTTGGGCAAATTAGTTAAATTTTTTGTGCTTCAGTTTCCTCATTTCTAAAACGGGTTCCCCAGAGTATCATGTATCTCACAAAGGAATTGAAAAAGCTTCATGAAATAATGCATTTAATTCATATCTGGTCCTTCTGATTGGTCCTTGGAGATGAGTAATGTCAGTCATTCATATAATGATAGACCTAGTGGAAAATCCAAAGTCATTTCCAAGAGTTGCATGAGTTGGTAGGGGACTCAACATCTCATGATCCTCTCTCCCTGTAACTAGGTATTATGATTCCTTCACTATAATTTAAAAAATCACTTCACTTTTAAAAAGGAAGCTAAATCTATTCCAAAAGACTGCAGATGGCTACTCAATGGGCATGCAGTGACACTTGGGATATGAACAAGGAAATTAGAAAAATAAATACCACAAACCAAAGTCACTTAGTCATGTCCAACTCTTTGCAACCCCATGAACCTGCCAGGTTCATCTATCCATATAATTCTCCAGGCAAGAATACTGGAGTGGGTAGCCATTCCCTTCTCCAGGGGATCTTCTCGACCCAGGGGTTAAGCCTGGGTCTCCTGCATTGCAGGCAGATTCCTTACCACTTGAGCCACTTGGGAACCTCACAAAGATGATATAAAAATCTGACATTCTAGCTGGCTCCGGCTGCCTGCAAAAGGCTGTGAACTTGTGTCCACTTGTCAATGAGCAACATCTGCAGGGTCAAGAAGGTGGTCAAGGGCAGTAGCACCACCAGATTGAGACAGAATTGAGAAAGGACCATGTTTTCATTTGGTGTTCCTAAGTCACTGAATCAATCCCACCTAAAATCACCCACCATCACCCCACCCTTACAGTCTGGAAAATGCTACACCATGCTTTCCTGCTTGTGGCAGCTTCTCAGGTGGAAGGCCATTTCCCCAGCTGGTTTTTACAGATGCTTGCAGCCAGGCAAAATACCCATGGCACACTTCTTTCCTCTGCTCCTCTTCTTCTCTTTTACTTGATCTGGAGCATTATTGTGGTTGCAAGCAAAGCAGCCTATTTCTTTCATCTGTTGCACCATGGAGGAAATTATTTTAATCCTATAGCTTTCTTTTCATCTCTGTTACCAGCGTTAATTCATCTCTATTACTGCTTAATTGGTCAAGTTCCTGCTAGCTGCCTATTGATAACTGATAGATTGTTCCTTCCTTCCCAATTTCCTCTATTAGTCAGCCCAGGAAATTTACTTGTGCTCTGCTTGTAACCCAATAGGATGGAGAGTGCCTGGCCTGTTTGTGGGCCTGTGTAAATTAATACTGTCCAGCCCTCTGACCAGGAAGCTCTCCAGTTGCACCCTGGCAGGCTCCTCTTCATTGAAACGACCTGTAGCAAAAACAGAAGGACCACCCTTCTCAAATAACTTTGAGTTGGCCATCTGGGGAGATCACTGATGCCAGGCCTGATTCTCACTCTAAACCTCAGCCCTGTACCTCAAACCTGGGGCTTTTACAAGGTGGGGGTGGGGAGGTCTTGCTAAGAACATCCTGTTCAAAAGAACTCAGTTTCTCAGCCTTGTCCAGTTCCTCCTGTTTCTTTTCTTTTTTTTTTTTTTCTGTTAGTTTTTTTTTTTTTTTTCCTTTTCCCTCTGAGTTTATTCAGGCAAGAGGCATTAACTACAAAGAAGTCTCTTTGAGTGGGACTTTGATCTAGGGGTGAATTCGTACTCAAAGTTGCAAGTGATTGTCTATAGGCTATCATGGTCTGGCTGTTTAAAACAGCTGTGTAGTGAAAGTCTGGAGGTTGGATTGGAGNTTTTTTTTTTTTTTTTTTTTTCTGTTAGTTTTTTTTTTTTTTTTTTTCCTTTTCCCTCTGAGTTTATTCAGGCAAGAGGCATTAACTACAAAGAAGTCTCTTTGAGTGGGACTTTGATCTAGGGGTGAATTCGTACTCAAAGTTGCAAGTGATTGTCTATAGGCTATCATGGTCTGGCTGTTTAAAACAGCTGTGTAGTGAAAGTCTGGAGGTTGGATTGGAGCCAGAGATTTGGAAAATTTTTGCAAGTTTTTGGCTTCTGTTAAGAAATTGGAAGAGACATGGTCCACATTTCTACAGGAAAAGAAATAAAGTAGCTGAGAAAGGGAGTTTCATGTCAACCAGGATCCACTCTCCTGCTGAGCACAGCCTCCAAAAATGGGCAGTAGAGGACCATGATCTTGTACCTCAAACAAATTGCATGTGCGTATGACTTTCTGGGGCCCCGTAAGTGACTGATTTTCGGAGCCCTAGTCTATGCATTCCAAACCAAAGAGGCATCACTCTTTCAGAGAACTTTGGATTTGGTCAGACCATTGTCAGATTTCTACTTGTGTTCATTTCATTCTCTATTATAACATACTTTAGCCCCCTCCCCCATAGTCCTCTCCTGAGAGAAAAGACATTGCTGACTTTCTCATTCACTCGCTTTATGAACTTAACAAGGAGCCGTGTGTCATCAGGGCCTCTGCTAGAGTTTGGGGATCTGAAGATGAGTTACTTTTGCCTGCCTTCCCTGTGGAATGAGGTCTATGAGGACAGGATGGGAGCTAGTCTGCAAAGAACCACCGCAAACCCTAGCATCTAGCACATGCCTGGCTCCTCAAAGAATGAAGAGAGGGAAGAACAAGTAGGTGAATGAAGACCATGATCTCTGCCCTCAAGGAGCTCCCTGTCTATAAACACATCACCTTAACACCCTGCATGCAATTAAGGCTATGAAACGGGAAGAACAAGGGACTCTGGGCATTAAGCGAAGGGTTACCAGTTGGTGAGGAAAACGTCAGAAGCAGCTTTGAGGAGGAAGCAGTGATAAATAAGCATGTGCTTGAAGGGTGAGTATAGTTCAGCCAAAAACAAGGGGAGGTGGAGGGAACCATGTGTACATAAGGAAGAACAGCACCTTCATGCAGCTCAAATATGAACTCCCTTGCCTGCGGGCTGTGGGTTCCATTTTGTTCACCCCGAATCCCCAGAATCTAGAGACTGGAACAGAGCAGACCTGGAGTAAGTGTCTGTTAAGTGAACTCATGAAGGAATGACACTTTACGCATAACAGATGTGTTGACTCAAGCTTGAATGCGTTTGCATACTGAAGCTGAGGACGGAGAAGAGATGGCTCTAAGGGTGGTTTGGAATTTCAGTGACAGTAAAGAAGAATGGATGCATTTGAATGTGGTGCTGGAGAAGACTCTTGAGAGTTCCTTGGACTGCAAGGAGATCCAATCGGTCCATTCTGAAGGAGATCGATCCTGGGTGTTCTTTGGAAGGAATGATGCTAAAGTTGAAACTCCAATATTTTGGCCACCTCATGCAAAGAACTGACTCATTGGAAAAGACTCTGATGCTGGGAGGGATTGGGGGCAGGAGGAGAAGGGGATGACAGAGGATGAGATGGCTGGATGGCATCACTAACTTGATGGACATGAGTTTGGGTGGACTCTGGGAGTTGGTGATGGACAGGGAGGCCTTGTGTGCTGCGGTTCATGGGGTTGCAAAGAGTCGGACA
>SJYW01012124.1:233007-245266 GCA_006410735.1 Raphicerus campestris | reverse complement strand
CCTCTGATGCTCTCTTGCAATACCTACCATCTTACTTGGGTTTCTCTTAGCTTGTGCGTGGGGTATCTCTTCACAGCTGCTCCAGCAAAGCGCAGCCGCTGCTCCTTACCTTGGATGTGGGGTTTCTCCTCACTGCCACCCTTCCTGACCTTCAATGTGGGATGGCTCCTCTAGGCCCTCCTGCGCCCACGCAGCCACCGCTCCTTGGACATGGGGTTGCTCCTCCAGGCCTCTGCCCCTGGCCTCAGGCGTGGGGTTGCTCCTCTAAGCTGCTGCCCCTGCCAACATCCGCTGGATCATGGAAAAAGCAAGAGAGTTCTGGAAAAATATCTATTTCTGTTTTATTGACTATGCCAAAGCCTTTGACTGTGTGAAAGTGAAACTAAAGTGAAAGTAAAGTCGCTCAGTCGTGTCCGACTCTTTGCGACCTCATGGCCTGTAGCCTACCAGGCTACCCTGTCCATGGGATTTTCCAGGCAATAATCCTGGAGTGGATTGCCATTCCCTTCTCCAATAAACTGGAAAATTCTTCAAGAGATGGGAATACCAGACTATCTGACCTGCCTCTTGAGAAATCTGTGTGCAGGCCAGGAACCAACAGTTAGAACTGGACATGGAACAACAGACTGGTTCCAAATAGGAAAAGGAGTACGTCACGGCTGTATATTGTCACCTTGCTTATTTAACTTATACGCAGAGTACATCATGAGAAACACTGGACTGGAAGAAACACAAGCTGGAGTCAAGATTGCCAAGAGAAATCTCAAAATCTCAATAACCTCAGATATGCAGATGATACATACCACCTTTATGGCAGAAATTAAAGAAGAACTAAAGAGTTTCTTGATGAAAGTGAAAGAGGAGAGTGAAGAAGTTGGCTTAAAGCTCAACATTCAGAAAATGAAGATCATGGCGTCTGGTCCCATCACTTCATGGGAAATAGATGGGGAAACAGTGGAAACAGTGTCTGACTTATTTTGGGGGGCTCCAAAATCACTGTAGATGGTGATTGCAGCTATGAAATTAAAAGACGCTTACTCCTTGGAAGAAAAGTTATGCCCAACCTAGATAGCATATTCAAAAGTAGAGACATTACTTTGCCAACTAAGGTCTGTCTAGTCAAGGCTATGGTTTTTCCAGTAGTCATGTATGGATGTAAGAGTTGGACTGTGAAGAAAGCTGAGCGCCGAAGAATTGATACTTTTGAACTGTGGTGTTGGAGAAGACTCGAGAGTCCCTTGGGCTGCAAGGAGATCCAATCAGTCCATTCTCAGGGAGATCAACCCTGGTATTTCTTTGGAAGGAATGATGCTAAAGCTGAAACTCCAGTAATTTGACCTCAGGCGAAGAGTTGACTCATTGGAAAAGACTTTGATGCTGTCAGGGATTGGGGGCAGAAGGAGAAGGGGATGAGATAGCAGGATGGCATCACTGACTCGATGAATGTGAGTCTGAGTGAACTCAGGGTGTTGGTGATAGACAGGGAGGCCTGGTGTGCTGTGATTCATGGGGTCACAAAGAGTCGTACATTACTGAGTGACTGAACTGAACTGATACTTTAAATCATTTCATTGACAAACTGATCTTAATTTTCACTTCCTTATAAAATTAAGGAAAGATCTTTCAAAGGCCTTTCAAGATTTTTTACATTTTTCAATCGTTCTGAAATTTTAACATTTTGTTTTACAAAAATATTTTGTAATTATAAAGCATAATGGAATTACCCTTCAACTCCATCATAACAAGTAGAAATATATCTAACATTAAGTTAAAATTTAAGGAAGCCAAACAACTGTTCTACAGATATTTCTGACAAATATAAACTTAAGAAATTTGACAAATTCTGCACGTTAAGTAGGTACTGAAAAAAATCAGTATTTATAGGTTTATATTCCTGATATATTGTCATGAAGACATCTGCTTATGCTCCTCTGTATTGGCCCCATGTTAAGAATATGAAGCCACCAATAAATAATATGCAGGTTTTATTTTCTATTCATCTATATTATATTCTGTTTTACAAACTCTTCAGTCCCATGGTGCTTTTGGTTGTTTTGTGAATTTCATTTTCACATTTCAGAAGTGTTGAATAATGGAACTATTTTCACAGATGATATTTCCCCCAAATTGCTAAAGATACTTGCAATTTCTGTCACTTCTTAAAAAAAACAGTTTCTTGGTTCCACATGTTGAAGTGTTGAAGGGCCCCAGGGAAAGAAAAATGAGATTTTTTCTTACTCTTAGATTACGTCTATGACTAAAAGCAGTTAGAAACATTCTTTGCATACTGAAAATACAACTGTCAAGTTCTTGAAAGAATCATCATTAACCCCACCTGAGAAGTAAATATGACACAGAGCAAAAAGAGCCTCATGGTGCTGAATGTCTTTGCAGCTTCTAAACTCAACATCCCTAGGTGTTTGTAAACCAAGTGATCAAATCCAGCTCATCATAGAAATATGTTTGCATGCCATCTATTCAAATAAAATCTGCTTAAGTTCTAAAGGAAATGCACCATCAGTAACACAGTGACTGACCAAATTGACATGGGTCTTCTTCATGCATGCTGTAGAAGATGGAAAAGCCAGATGGCTAAGAAGTTATTCTACATTCCATTATTTACACTGTCCAGAAAATGCCCCTTTCATTTAAAGCATATTCTTTTAGAACTCTTTTCCTGAAAATACACTAAGACTTTTTTTTAGTTAATAATAGGATATTAGAATTATTTTTTCCAAATCTTTTTAAGCATCCTTTAAGACCTACAGCAAATATTATGGCTATTTCTATATATTGTTAACAAATATCATTAATATAGTTTAAATATTCATACTACTCAAAGGCATTTATAGATTCAATGCAATTCCTATCAAAATTCCAATGGCATTTTTCACAGTAATAGAAAAAAGAATTCTAAAATTTACATGGAATCATAAAATACTCCAAATAGCCAAAGTAATCATGAGAAAGAAAAAAATTGAAATATCACACTTCTTGATTTCAAGTGAAAGTGAAAGTTGCTCAGTTGTGTCTGACTCTTTGTGAGCCCATAGACTATACAGTCCATTGAATTCTCCAGGCCAGAATACTGGAGTGGGTAGCCTTTCCCTTCTCCAGGAGATCTTCCCAACCTAGGGACTGAACTCAGGTCTCCTGCATTACAGGCAGATTCTTAACCAGCTGAGCCACAGGGGAAGCCCTTTTGATTTCAAAACTGTATTAGAAAATTATAGTAATCAAAACAATTGGAATTTGCATAATAATAGATATATAGACAATAGTACAGATTCAAGAGCCCAGAAGTAGAACTTCAGTTATATGTCTGCTATGTGCTTAGTTGCTCAGTCATGTCTGACTCTTTGCAATCCCATGGATTCTAGCCCACCAGGCCCTCTGTCCATGGGGACTCTCCAGGCAAGAATATTGGAGTAAGTTGCCATGCCCTCCTCCTGGGGATCTTCCCAATGCAAGGATTGAACCCAGGTCTCCCATATTGCAAGTGGATTCTTTCTCATCTGAGGCACCAGGGAAGCCCAAGAATACTGGAGTGGGTAGCCTATCCCTTCTCCAGGGGATCTTCCCTACTCAGGAGTCGAATTGGAGTCTCCTGCATTGCAGGTGGATTCTTTACTGATGTGGTCAACTAATTTTTAACAAGACAGCCAAGAATAATAAATGTTGAAAAGGTAGTGTCTTCAATAAATAGTGTTGATAAAACTGGATAATCACATGAAACGAAATAAAACGCTTACCTTATATCATGCACAAAAATTAACAAAAACTGATTAAAAACTTAAACATAAGACCAGAAACTATAAAACTTCTAGAAGAAAACATGGGGGAAAACTTTCTTACACTGGTCTTGGAGTTGAGTTTTTGAAACCGGCATTAAAAGCACAAGAAACAAAAGCAAAAACTAATGAGATTACAATAAACTAAAAAAAAAAAAGTAACTTATATAATGGAAGAAAATAATTACAAATCAATTATTTGATAAGGGATTACCATCTAGAGTATATATGAAACTCATAGCTCAATAGCAAAAAAATAAAAAAATCTGATGTTAAAATGGACAGAGGATCATCCTCAATCCAGAGGACCTCTCTGGATTGAGAGGCATCACTCCAATAAAGACATCTAAATGGCCAACATGTAAATGAAAACATGTTCAACACTACTAATCATCTACTGCTGCTGCTGCTAAGTCGCTTCAGTTGTGTCTGACTCTGTGCGATCCCATAGACAGCAGCCCACCAGGCTCCCCCATCCCTGGGATTCTCCAAGCAAGAACACTGGAGTGGGTTACCATTTCCTTCTCCAATGCATGAAAGTGAAAAGTGAAAGTGAAGTCACTCAGTCATGTCTGACTCTTAGCAGCCCCATGGACTGCAGCCCACCAGCTCCTCTGTCCATGGGATTTACCAAGCAAGTGTACGGGAGTGGGGTGCCATTACCTTCTCTGATCCTAATTATCAGAGGAATGCAAATCAAAATCACAATGAGATAATATCTTATTTATGCTGCTGCTGCTGCTGCTGTTAGGTCACTTCAGTTGTGCCAGACTCTGTGCGACCCCAGAGATGGCAGCCCACGAGGCTCCCCCATCCCTGGGATTCTCCAGGCAAGAACACTGGAGTGGGTTGCCATTTCCTTCTCCAATGCCTGAAGGTGAAAAGTGAAAGTGAAATCAGTCAGTCATGTCTGACTCTTAGCAGCCCCATGGACTGCAGCCCACCAGCTCCTCTGTCCATGGGATTTACCAAGCAAGTGTACGGGAGTGGGGTGCCATTACCTTCTCTGATCCTAATTATCAGAGGAATGCAAATCAAAATCACAATGAGATAATATCTTATTTATGCTACTGCTGCTGCTACTGTTAGGTCACTTCAGTTGTGTCCGACTCTGTGCGACCCCAGAGATGGCAGCCCACGAGGCTCCCCCATCCCTGGGATTCTCCAGGCAAGAACACTGGAGTGGGTTGCCATTTCCTTCTCCAATGCCTGAAGGTGAAAAGTGAAAGTGAAATCAGTCAGTCATGTCTGACTCTTAGCAGCCCCATGGACTGCAGTCCACCAGCTCCTCTGCCCATGGGATTTTCCAAGCAAGCGTACTGGAGTACGCTTTGCTTGTACCCTCTGACTGACATTTCCCCATTTCTTCAGAGAAGCCATTGCCTTCTCTGATCTTAATTATCAGAGGAATGCAAATCAGAATCACAATGAGATAATATCTTATTCATGCTAGAATGGCTGTTATTAAAAAGACAAAAGATAGAAATGTTGGCGAGGATGAGAAGAAAAGGAGTCCCTGATGTACTGTTGATGGGAATGTATACTGGGTCAGCCACTATGGAAGACAGTACAGAGTTTCTTCACAAAGTTAAAACTAGAACTAACATGTGATCCAGCAATCCCACTTCTGGGTATAAATCCAAAAGAAATAAAATCAAAATCCCCAAAAGATACCTGCACTATCATGTTCATTGCAACAGTATTCATAGTAGCCAAGATATGAAACAACCTAAGTGTTCATCAATGGATGAGCAGATGAAGACGATAAGGTACATATGTACGATGGAATATTATTCAGCCAAGAGAAAGAAGGAAATCTTATCATTTGTGACAACATAGATGGACCTTGAGGACATTATGCTAAAAGAAATAAGTCAGAAAGAAGAAGATCAATACTATATATGTATATCACTATTATGTAGAATCTAGAAAATCACATTCATAGAAAAAGTAGAATGATAGTTTCCAGGGGCTGAGGGTGGAAGAAATGGGGAAATGTCAGTCAGAGGGTACAAACTCCCAGTTATAAGATGAAAGCGATCTAATGTACAGCATGGTGACTATAGTTAGTAATAACTGTGTTATACACTTGAAAATTGCTAAGAGATTAGATCTCAAATGTCCTCACCACAAAGAAAGAAATGGTAATTATATGAGGTGATGGAGATGTTAAATAACCCTACTATGGTAGTTATTTTGCAAAATAAGCATATCAAATCTTATGTAGTACACCATAAACTTACACAAAGTCATATATCAATAAAACTTAGAACAATATATGTGATATGCTAAATGATGATAACTTGTACAAAGAGAAATAAATCAGGTAAGATGAATAGAGAATTCCAGGTGGTAGGTGTTGTCTCTTCTCTGTCTGAGGATAGTTAAGAATCAAGTGAGGGATGATATATGTAAATATCTTGGTGAAGAACACAATAAGAACAAATGCAAAAGTCTTGAGGTTGAAACATGTTTTACATGTTCAAAAAGCTGCAAGTTGGACAGCATATCTGGACCTAAGCAAGCAAGGAGGATAAGAGGAGTTGAGAGCATAAAAATGTGATGACACTCATAATTGGGACTTCAGATTTTAGCCTTATGGAGATGAATAAACACTGTAGGACTTTGTAGGGGACGATGTAATCTGACATGTCAGAAATAATCACCCTGACTGTGTGAAGAGACTAATCTGTAGTAAAACAAAAGTGACAACAGAAACCAATTATGAGGCTACTGCAAAAGTCCAGGCAAGAAATGATGTTGTTTTGGATGTGGATGTTAGCAANGTGCTGGAGAAGACTCTTGAGAGTCCCTTGGACTGCAAGGAGATCCAACCAGTCAATCCTAAAGGAGATCAGTCCTGGGTGTTCATTGGAAGGACTGATGTTGAAGCTGAAACTCCAATACTTTGGCCACTTGATGCAAAGAGCTGACTCATTGGACAAGACCCTGATGCTGGGAAAGATTGAGGGCAGGAGAAGGGGACGACAGAGGATAAGATGGTTGGATGGCCTCACCAACTCAATGGACATGGGTTTGGGTAAACTCCGAGAGTTGGTGATGGACAGGGAGGCCTGGCATGCTGCAGTCTNCTGATGCTGGGAAAGATTGAGGGCAGGAGAAGGGGACGACAGAGGATAAGATGGTTGGATGGCCTCACCAACTCAATGGACATGGGTTTGGGTAAACTCCGAGAGTTGGTGATGGACAGGGAGGCCTGGCATGCTGCAGTCTATGGGGTCACAAAGAGTCGGACATGACTGAGCGACTGAACTGAAATAAAGTTGCTTGTATTAGACTATATCTCCATAATGCACTTTCTGATGCTGTGGGATTCACCTTCTACTACCTGTTAGTTAGCTCCATTTTCCTTCCTTGGTGACTCTGATATAGAATCTGCCTGCAATGCAGGAGATGCAGGTCTGATCCCTGGGTCAGGAAGATCCCCTGGAAAATGGCATAGCAACTCATTCCAGTATTTTTGCCTGGAAAATCCTGTGGACAGAATAGCCTGGCAGGCCACAGTCCATGGGGTCACAAAGAGTTAGATGTAACTGAAGCAACCGAGCACACATACCCCCCAAACTACATGTCCCTGTGGTAATACTACTAAAGAAGTAGGGAAAGGCATCCTTAAAATAATTTGATGCTGGAAAGTTGAGGAAAGGCTTTTGAAAAGCAAAGGAGAGTGCATTTTTTTTCTCTCTCTCTCTTTTTTTTCCCCAGGTTGCTGCCATTTGTTACCAATTCACAGAACAGGAGAATCGTGCTATCTGTCAGATTACAAGAGACCAGGGTAAGTTTAACTATTATGCTAATACAGCTTAAAATTTGGGATCCATACTGTACCACATCCCTTCCAAGAACCTAGGAGGTGTCAAGTGAGTATGTGTTTGAAATTCTGTACTTCATTTCTTTAAAGTTTTAGAAACTTCAGACATGACAAATGGTATCTGTCCTCCCTAAAATTTTTCTGTTTGATGGACCAGGAGTGAAAAAAAGCCTAGTCAAACAGCACCAAGTGCCATTAATTAATATTTGCTGAATAAATCAGTCCTCATAATAGAAAGATAGTTGCTTAAAATATGTTTTACTTCGTTGAATACGGAAAATAACCTCTCTGCAAGAGTTGTAAGAGGGTGAAATTTATTATGATCAAAATGAAAGCCCAAACTATAGGTTTATTTAAATATTTTCAAAGTTTTGTCAAGACTATCGTGTCATTTTAACCTGTTAGTTCCCTTTGAGTAGGAAACTATATGTTTCACTTAAGTGGTAACAATATATAGACTTTATATTTTGGTATACTGGCCTTCAATCATAAAGTATTTGATATTAGTTCATAGGGAGATTATTTAAATTGGCATTTCTTAAGAGTAAAATCTTAATATTTGCTTTTATTTGTCTCTAGGTCTAAGCAAATAACATCAATCAATACCTGTATGTTTTTCAATGTGTCTGAAAAGTATAGGAACTCATTTTATAAAGAATCAGTCATGCTGAATCAATAGATTATGTGACACCTACATCAGCCTGCTCTGTCTGCAATGACTTGCCAATCTTTGATGTGCTCACCGATTCTTTCCTGACCATCCAGTTATTCAAAAGTGGTCAATGGGACTAAGACAGAGTTTCATAAATATTGTTCAGTTTGTTCAAAAAGGATAAACTAAAATGAGTTTTAGAAAAAATGTTTGTAGGTTTTGTGTGTTTAAATTCAATCTCTTTTTCTCCACACTCTCTGAAACCCAAAATAAACAAGTGGAATTCGACTTCATTCTGGCTCTTTTTCCAAATATTATCTGTCCCTCCATCTTTTTTTCCTTCTCAGTTCCACAGTTGTTAAATGAAGTAGGCTTGTAAGCTCAAAATGAAGAAAATCTAATTCTTGTTTTGTGTGAAGCTTCAATCCAGGGAAGTAAATATTGCATCCACTTGGGGAAGTAAATGTCTATAAAGCATGTGCATGATGGGAATCCTTTCTCTTCAGTTATATTTTGTTGCTTCATCTATTGACTGGAGCATATTAATTCTCATGCACTTAATTTCTTACACAGATGAAAGCATTATACTGAAAANAGCTTCAATCCAGGGAAGTAAATATTGCATCCACATGGGGAAGTAAATGTCTATAAAGCATGTGCATGATGGGAATCCTTTCTCTTCAGTTATATTTTGTTGCTTCATCTATTGACTGGAGCATATTAATTCTTATGCACTTAATTTCTTACACAGATGAAAGCATTATACTGAAAAGAACAAAATTAAAAACTACCTGCACACATAAAGTACAATAAAGCCAGGCTTTTTCACTTTTTCCTCTCTCATCTTACCATTTCTTCCCTAAAGCCTAAGACTAGCAATAGAAAGAAAATGTTATTAGTAGGAAACACAGCATATGTAGAGCTACCCCTTTATCTTTAAAGACTGTGAGACCAAAGCAAGAAATAAGATTCCTATTAGTCTTCATAGAACAAAGTATTGAACAGAGTCCAAATGTTCCTTTGTATATTATTACAGAATTTCTGAGTTTCAGCTCAGTCTTCTTTTTGACTATGAGCTGAATTTTTCTTTGTTATTATTCAAATTTTGAAATTATTCATATTAATATTATTTCATATTATAAATGTGAAATTTAAAAAAAAATTATCACTCGTCAAATATGTTAGTGACTATTTCTATTTTCATAGATAAATGTGTATTGCAGATGACAACATCTGCAAATCTCTGACCTCTCTGGCTCTTTCTCCTACAATGTGTCTCTGTCTCTCTTCTGTTTTCTGCAAAATCAGTTAGAAATTTAGCTTAGAAAACTAAATTTGCTCAAAGCAGCAAAAAAAGATATTGGTAGAGATAGGCATATAAGAAGTGTCATCTGAACTGTGAAACTTAATAAATTATATCAAAACTTAGTAGAGGAAAATATTTGAGTCAGCTATCCTAGCAATTTATACCACATTACCCACAATGCCCAGTACTTGGAATAGTATGTAAGAAGTCTTAGTGATTACATGGGAAAGAATAAAAAGAAAACCCTGACAAATACCCAATTCTTGAAATCATATTTGTGCTAATCACCTATTAAGTTGCGCTGAGGAGTACTTTTCCATGCTATTTGTAAATAAATTTTAAAAAAAAGAAAGAAAGAAAGAAAGAAACAAAGGTAATTTGGCCACACGATAAGGGACTGCATTTGAGAGCAAAAGCAAGTCTCTGCAGGGCCATCAGAAGGCTTCCTGGAGTGGAATAATTAAGTTTGAGATTGCTGGAGGAGACTGCAGTGGTATTTTAGTTTATAGCCTCAAAGCCAAGGGGATCCATTAAAATGAAATAAGTGAAATTGTGCTAGTTCCTTGTAGGCCAACTACCTGAGTGACATCACCATCATCAAGGTATTTAAATGATACTGGGCTACATTTAACAATAGTGGAATCTCAGACAACATTTCTGCCATGGTGTGTGTAAAGGGGTGTGGGGGAACGCTACTCTAAGGAAAGAGATCTGACCAAAAATGAGCCACTAAAGGAGGAACAATTAATTAAAGAGTCATATGGGAGATTGGAGAGCAAACAGTCGTGAGAAAGTCACTAAAATCTGATATTTGATTTGGCTGAATTAGTTTAGAAAGCAGTTTTACATTATGACTTTAATACAGTTTGTCTCTAAAAGTCAGAATTTTCTCATTTCCAGCTAGTGGGGTGGGAGACATAGTTGTGTAAAGTCATGAATACTGACCCTGGATGACACATTCTCATTAACATAAGTGATTGTGTTGTTCTGAGAATCAAGATTGGAAATGAACTATATCATAACATGAAATAGTATGGCACAGATATCAAGGATAAAGCATACATAATTTATGTTTATTGAATAATAGTGAAAATGATGGAGACTAAAACATATCTGTTGAAAGCTAAGTACTATTAGATTCTACCCATCTTTTCATCTATGGCACTGTTAAAAAAAAATATAGTATGTTGCACAAAAAAAAGTATCAGTTTCAAGAAGTACTAATGACCTGAATACCTTGTCAGCAGCATAACTAGTATGATGAACAAACAGAACCTAAGACATATAAAACACAACTTTCTTTGGNGGAGACTAAAACATATCTGTTGAAAGCTAAGTACTATTAGATTCTACCCATCTTTTCATCTATGGCACTGTTAAAAAAAAAATAGTATGTTGTACACAAAAAAGTATCAGTTTCAAGAAGTACTAATGACCTGAATTCCTTGTCAGCAGCATAACTAGTATGATGAACAAACAGAACCTAAGACATAAATAAAACACAACTTTCTTTGGTTCTCCCACCATCCCTTCAAGCTTTCTATAATAAAGACCATCTTCCTGTAGCTGTGGATAGAAGCGCAGTAGGTTCCAAGGTTTGTTTTTATTTTTTTGCAAATTTAAGGGGAGTAAATCACAATATGGTTACTTCGGTTTACAAATACATTTTATTTCAGTAATTAGAATATCTACTATCAGATACTCAAAACAGTTAAATCCTGACGTTGCTTGAAATCTCTTTCTTCCACAAACTGAAAGCTCAAGGAAGCTGGGTGAGGGTGGTAAGGCCACTTCTCTATTAGCTTCTCTCTTCCAATTCCAAAGAAAGGCAATGCCAAAACACGCTCAGACTACTGCACAATTGCACTCATCTCACACGCTAGTAAAGAAATGCTCAAAATTCTCCAAGCCAGGCTTCAGCAATATGTGAACCGTGAACTTCCTGATGTTCAACCTGGTTTTAGAAAAGGTAGAGGAACCAGAGATCAAATTGCCAACATCCGCTGGATCATGGAAAAAGCAATAGGTCCAGAAAAATATCTATTTCTGCTTTATTGACTATGCCAAAGCCTTTGACTGTGTGGATCACAATAAACTGTGGAAAATTCTGAAAGAGATGGGAATACCAGACCACCTAACCTGCCTCTTGAGAAATCTGTATGCAGGCCAGGAAGCAACAGTTAGAACTGGACATGGAACAACAGACTGGTTCCAAATAGGAAATGGAGTATGTCAAGGCTGTATATTGTCACCCTGCTTATTTAACTTATATGCAGAGTACATCATGAGAAACACTGGACTGGAAGAAACACAAGCTAGAATCAAGATTGCCAGGAGAAATATCAATAACCTCAGATATGCAGATGATACCATCCTTATGGCAGAAAGTGAAGAGGAACTAAAAAGCCTCTTGCTGAAAGTGAAAGAAGAGAGTGAAAAAGTTGGCTTAAAGCTCAACATTCAGAAAACAAAGATCATGGCATCCGGTCCCATCACTCCATATGAAATAGATGGGGAAACAGTGGAAACAGTGTCAGACTTTATTTTGGGGGGCTCCAAAATCACTGCAGATGGTGACTGCAGTCATGAAATTAGAAGATGCTTACTCCTTGGAAGAAAAGTTATGACCAACCTAGATAGTATATTCAAAAGCAGAGACATTACTTTGCCGACTAAGG
>SJYW01012124.1:210028-229024 GCA_006410735.1 Raphicerus campestris | reverse complement strand
CTTCTTGTAATTTTATGCCACCTGTAATTCTATGGAAATTTTCTGTGGCAAATGACAATTGTCTTGCATAATGAGAATTTTCTTTGAAATATATGTGTGTGTGTATATGTATATATATATAAATAAAATATTTGACCTCATTCTATGAGACATCTATCAATAGCTCATTAATATTGTCACCTTTTTTTTAACATGTGCTCACTAATTATAAATTCAGCTAGAAAGAAAAAGAATTTGAAAATAAAATGATCCTTTCTCATTATAATGCTGAAAATACTTTGTCTTTTAATACTGAGTTTCCAATGTATTAGTTTGAATTTTAAAACTCCTCAGTCTAATAAATGTTGTAATTGTGGCAAAAAAGAATTTTGTAAAAATCTAAAAATAACCATAGACTATTGTCTATGGTTAGGAAGCTATACTTCTCTCATATTAAAATGAAAATTGAAAAACTGCCTCTATTCAGGAAACCATCAAACGAATAGGTTATCTGGAAGTTGGTATCAGGTTGAAGTTCCCTGATAGCTCAGTTGGTAAAGAATCTGCCTGCAATGCGGGAGACCTGGGTTTGATCCCTGGATTGGGAAGATCCCCTGGAGAAGGGAAAGGCTACCCACTCCAGTATTCTGCCCTGGGGAATTCCACAGACTAAACAGTCCATGGGGTCACAAAGAGTCAAACATGACTGAGTGACTTTCACACACACACTTTAAATAGTAATACAGTATTTTAAAATAGACTATTTTAAACCCCTAGTGACTCCAAAAAGAATTTCATAGTGTGAGGACAATGGCATGGTAAAGGACATTGAACATGTATACTGCAAGGAATAAGTGAAGATCCATATATGTATATATACATGTACACTAGAATTCTGATGACCTTTGAAACTTTTTAGCTCTCTGGAGGTAGGTGTAGATTAGTTTTANACAAGGATTTATAATAAATCCAAGCTGAGCCAGTGGCATGTTATACTTTATGGCTAGGATTTGTAGAAAATGAATAGAAAAGTGATTAGATGAAGAGCCTGTGAAGTGTATCTCAAGAATGCAAAATATAACAAGTCTTGACTCATCTTAGTTTTATACTTAATGGACTGAAATTAGTAATAGTTACATATTTTTAATAGTTAAAAATCTCAAACCATCTAACTGGAAAAAAAAATCCATTGTAATCTACATCAAACTAAATTAAATTCAATCACATTCAATCTTAATTGCTTACATATTACTGTGAGCAGTACCAAGAAGTCAAAAAACACAGGCCATGTCTTGATAGAGGGGCTGGTGCATTGAGNGACAGATGTATAGAACAGTCTTTTGGACTCTGTGGGAGAGGGAGAGGGTGTGATGATTTGGAAGAATGGCATTGAAAAATGTATAATGTCATATATGAAATGAATCACCAGTCCAGGTTCAATGCATGATAGTAGATGCTTGGGGCTTGTGCACTGGGACAACCCAGAGGGATGGTAAGGGGAGGGAGGAGGGTTCAAGTTGGGGAACATGTGTATACCTGTGGTGGATTCATGTTGATGTATGACAAACCAATACAATATTGTAAAGTAATTAACCTCCAATTAAAATAAATAAATCTATATATTTTTTAAAAAGCTAATTGGGGAGATTAGACTTAAAAAATGAAATATTTAGACAGTAGTGAGGAATAATTTATAAAGAGTATTTGTAAAGCAATGAGTAATATAAGATTTCAGAAGAAAGAGAGAGAGTTAAAGAGGGTCAATGGGGAAGTCTTTGAGAAGCGGCATTTGAAGAATAGAACAATTGTAGGGAGACATGGTTGGATGAAAGAATTACTTCTGTAAATACAGATTTATTTTTCCAAACATCACAATAATAAAAAATCACAGCACTATAAATTCAAAATTATGATATAAAAAAGATAAGCATCAGCCTCATGTTAGAGCCCGATGTGTTTACCGCTATTAANGTAGGGAGACATGGTTGGATGAAAGAATTACTTCTGTAAATACAGATTTATTTTTCCAAACATCACAATAATAAAAAATCACAGCACTATAAATTCAAAATTATGATATAAAAAAGATAAGCATCAGCCTCATGTTAGAGCGCAATGTGTTTACCGCTATTAAAAAATGTATACATCATAGGAAAAATATGATTATAGACCAATTCTTTTGGAAACTTTTTGTTTTTAGAAAATTATTATGAAAGAATTTCTGTCAAATCTCCTAAATTATTTCAAAGGCACTGACCTTTGAGTTTTGATGAGCTCTGATGATAAAAAATTATAAAAGTCAATTTTTAAAAATAGGATGATGTTGAGGAGTTCAAATAATTATACTTTAATAGATATTAATATGGGTTTACCTATACTGAGACTTTTCATGCAAATATGTGGCAAGTTTTATATACATGATTATCCAGTGATATTCATAACACTTCCATTTTTATGGCCTTTTTCCTATTTATCTAATGACCCTAATAACTAACTTCCCTGTTACCTACAGTGGCACTTCTGTCATTTCTGGGTCAATGTTATAGGTTCATTATCACCAGCTTAATAGAAAACTATGCCAAAAACCTAATTTATATCTGGTTAACTAAGAGTTCATGTTTTTTAACCAAATATATTTTTAATTATTATTGTTAAATAATAAAGGATGAATAAATTTTATGAGGCCTAATCCTCATATAATTTGGGGGACTCTACTGAAGAAAAGGAGAAAAACTAATCAATCCTAAAGGAAATCAACTCTGAATAGTCATTAGAAGGACTGATGCTGATGTTGAAGCTCTAAAACTTTGGCCACTTGATGTGAAGAGCTGACTCACTGAAAAATACTCTGATGCTGGGAAAGATTGAAGGCAAGAGGAGAAGGGGGCGAAAGAGGATGAGATGATTAGGTAGCATTACTGACTCAGTGGACATTAGTTTAAGCAAACTATGAGGCTTCCCTGGTGGCTCAGATGGTAAAGAGTCTGCCTGCAATGCTGGCGGCCTGGGTTTGATCCCTGGGTCAGGAAGATCCCCTGGAGAAGGAAATGACAACCCATTGCAGAATTCTTGCCTGGAAAATCCCATGGACAAAGAAGTCTAGCAGGCTACAGTCCATGGGGTTTCAAGGACTCAGACAAGACTGAGCAACTAATACACACACACCGGATATAGTGAAGGACTAGGAAGCCTGGCATGCTGCAGTCCATGGGGTTCCAAAAAGTTGAACATGATTTAGTGACTAAACAACAACAACTGAAGAAAAACAAACATCTTTCAAAAAGTTGATTGTGGCACAAACATAAAAATGAGGGGGGAAAATATTTGTATTCATTAACTGCTTACCACATTTGTACACTTTTCCTGCATTTTAAAAAACAAAAAAAATTAATTAAATCAACACATATAAGGGCAATTTAAATTTTCAACTAGATTATAATGACCTATATAAGTAAGTTTAATTTAATTAAGCTCAGTCATGTCCAGCTCTTTGCAACCCCATGGACTGTAGCCCACCAGGCTCCTTCTGTCCATGGGATTCTCCAGGTAAGAATACTGGAGTGGGTAGCCATTCCCTTCTCCAGGGGATCTTCTCAATCCAGAGACTGAACCCAGGTCTCCTGCACTGTAGGCAGATTCTTTATGTTTAAGCCACCAGGGAAGAATAATATTCTTCTATAAAGGATATAAGAATATTCTACCCCAAAATATACCTCTTTGGCATAATACATTATTTTGAGAAATAGCACAATAGGAAAAGATCTACAAAGAAGTAGAAAGTTCCCTTTTGAAAGAGAATTTTACATGTATAAATCAAATCTTCATAAATCAAATTCTCATGTGTAAAAGCATCTCCCTCTCTATACCAGAAAGAGGAGGATGATTCTAAAGTCACAAGAAAATCTTGTCAATAAAGCACCTGCTTAAGTCTTCCTAACAAACCTTATCCTTATTTATCAAGCTTTTCCTAGTAACCTCTCGATAACTGGCCTCCCTCAAATACATACCTTTCTTTCTTTCTTTTATCTTTGGCTTAAAATGATACTCAAGGTTGAGTTCTAAACCACTCCAAAGCATTAGTCAGTTTTTCCTGGATCTTTTAGGTATACACAAGTAGTTATTGGTCCCCATAAGTCGTATCTGACTCTTTGCAATTGCATGAACTATAGTCTACCAGGCTCTTCTGTCCATGAAATTTTCTAGGCAAGAATACTGAAGTGGGTTGCCATTTCCTACCCCAACATATGAATTGTACACATAAATAAACTGTTTTTCTTTCATTATTCTTTTATTACAGGGTCTTAGTCAAGAACTCAGAGGAAACATTATCTTTCTTCCTCTACATCTATATTATTGATTTTTCACACTAATTTCCAAGTGCAATTGAGTTAAATAGAGATTATTGAAAGGTCATTCTTGCCAACTCCTATGCAACCTCCTCCCCACACAGAAGTATGTATTTTTATGGCCACTCCAGTGGTGTTTTCAGTCCTCGAATGAATTACAGAGTGAATCTTACTCAACTTTTAATGATGGTCAGTATATTCTAGGCACTGATAGGCTGGATCTCTGAGATTTGAATTGCTCTTTACTCTTTATCTTCAGATTTCATTTCTCAGGCAAGATAGTCTGTTGCTTCAGAGTCTTGACTGGGTTTATGGTTCATTTGTAGTCCGTTTATGCACCTGATGCAATGCCCCTAGCTTAATAGGTGCTCAGTTCTTTTGACAGATTCCTTCTTCAGCTTCTTCTGCTGCTGCTGCTAAGTCGCTTCAGTCGTGTCCGACTCTGTGCAACCCCATAGACGGCAGGATACTAGGTTCCGCTGTCCCTGGGATTCTCCAGGCAAGAACACTGGAGTGGGTTGCCACTTCCTTCTCCAACGCATGAAAGTGAAAAGTGAAAGTGAATTTGCTCAGTTGTGCCTGACTCTTCGCGACCCCATGGACTGCAGCCTACCAGGCTCCTCCATCCAGGGAATTTTCCAGGCAAGAGTACTGGAGTGAGTTGCCATTGCCTTTTCTGTCAGCTACCTCTAAGAGTCCTTTAAAAATGTGAAGACCATAGAAATAGTATATTTTTGTGATTACTTCTGATTTCTTACTTCAGTCTTTGTGAACTAATGAATTTATTATCATTAAAGAGCTACAACTGACAAAGTGACCTAGACTTCTCCAACCATGGCCAGTGATGTAAGATGCTCTTATGCATGTTTCAGACTCAGCAAAGGCTGAAATAGCACATTAAATTAGGTATTTGTAATTATTAAACATCTGTTGTCACTGAGCCACACTCTATTACCACAGCACATATATTGCTCATGCCTTATCAAATTGTGCTTTTCATCTCCTTCTTTTTTTTTTTTTTACTTTTGGTAATCCATACCCACAAAGCATTTCTTTATTTGAACCATTCATCTTATGGATCAAGACTGAAACAATGTAAAGGGGGTGTAATGAAAAGAAAATTGGATCTATAAACATAAAATCTGAGGTCCACAGCATTCTACAAGTTTGATTATTTTCCCTCTGCAATGTCAAAAAGAGCACTATAATCAATATGCATACATACCGAACAAACTGAACTTGCCTAATCTGACTGTGAAGTTTAGTCAGTTTTAATGAAGACTCATAACGGTAACACGGCTTCCTTTATATACCATGGACTTAAAATACTGCCAACTGCTCTTTTACTGAGCCTTTACGTCATATGTTGAGCATGTGAAGATGAAGGATTCTATTTTATTCACTCTTCCCTGGACCTCGACATAGCACATCTCTGAATAGATTTTTCAAATAATTTCACTGAAATTGAGACTCTTAGAGTCCCCTCTGGCAGACCTATAAATCACACACTTTAATAGTAACTTCTATTTTCTGGGCCTTCTCTATCTTTCTATTAGTTGGCACATAAGATTTTGTTGTTTACCTCTCAACTTCCATGAAATACAAAATTATATCCTTAAGCACGAAGTTCTGATTTTCTCCTGGATAAGCTAATTTAGCTCTTTACTTTTGTTATGAGAGTAACAATAATTTATCTCATACTTCTATTTACAGCTGCTTTTCAATTTCCAATATTTCTATTGCTGTTACAGATTGCATGTCTGTGGACAACACCAATGATCAAAAAATTTTTCTCTGAGCCTGCTGAGTAATAAAGCAATTGCTAAGCCAAAGATATTATGATATGACAAACAGTCAAGTGCTATAAGTTGTTATCCATATATGAAAAGATCCTTTCAGATGACCTTGAAAATCTTGAAAGCAGCTCTTTTGCCCCTTTGCCGTTTGCTCTTTCCTGTTCATTCCCCTTTAAACTTAGAAGAACCTAACTATAGAAATTAGATCACTAGGCAACCTAGCCTAATTGCTGATTTATGCTCTACTGAATGCACACCATGCCTTACCAAACCTGTGGACTATTTTCCTAGATTAAAAGAAGTGGGCATGAAGAATTAAGTAGTTAAAGAATGACTAGCTCTCCACCCCTCAAAATCTCCTCAGCAATCCCACAGGCAGATCATGCAGTCTAGGTAAAATCTGAAGAAAGATAATGAGGAGTCAGTCTGCATNTTAAAAGAAGTGGGCATGAAGAATTAAGTAGTTAAAGAATGACTAGCTCTCCACCCCTCAAAATCTCCTCAGCAATCCCACAGGCAGATCATGCAGTCTAGGTAAAATCTGAAGAAAGATAATGAGTCAGTCTGCATTACATGCAGACAGAACAAAATCTAACCTCATGCCTCAACAGTTCAATGAGACTCTTTCCCCATTTGCCCTTTAAAAACTCTCCATGAACTAGAATTTTCCGAATTGGTTTTGGATACAGGCATCCACCCAGATTATCAGCCTTCTGATTAAAACAACTTTTCCTTTCTACTAACACTTGCCTCTAGAGTATCATCTTTTGAGGGACAAGCAGCCAAACCTGAGTTTGGTAATGTCTCAAAATCTGGCAAAGAATTAAATAAATTTAATTGCCAAAGACTTAGGGAGATAGAGGGAGTAGGAGACCAAACCATACAGGTAACACTACAAATTCCATTCAATCATTAGACTGAAACTTCTTTTCCTACAGTGAAGGTTCGGAAATGTAGCATGGCAAGAAAAGGAAATTTACAGAAGAGAGTGGAAGGAAAAACAATTATTCTGAATAGTCCATAGATAACATGAGTGTTAAAAAAAAAACCCACTATTTTTGTGACTGCTACATTGCTTTCAGTCCTGAAATGATGGCAGAGATCTATTTTTGTGACTTTTAAAAGCAATGAAAAATAAGAGCAAATTCGAACTAATCCACAGCAAAAGAAATGACAACTTGTACAATTATTTTTTGAAAGTCTGTTTAATACATGATAAATTAGAAACCTAAAGGAGTATTATTTGGCAGTCTTTCTGGAAAAAAAGAAGTGCATCTGAAGATTAAAATGTAGCCAAAAAGTAAGAAATTAAACCAAATTCATTTCTAAAAATAGCACCTATAATTTACAAATCAGAAAAATTATTTATAAATTTAAAAAATATAAGCACTAGACCAAATTGAAAAGGCATACTATCTTAGTGAAATTTATGAATTGCTTCAAGAATAGGCTTTTGCTTCTTTTTAGATTTTTATCAAAAATATTTTGCATTTGAGGCTTCCTTGGTGGCTCAGTGGTGAAGAGTCCACCTGCCAATGCAGGAGACACAAGTTCAATCCCTGATCCCAGGAAAATCCCACCTGACATGGAGTGGCTAAACCCATGCACCACAACTACTGAGCCAGCATCTAGAGCCTGGGAGCTACAGCTACTGAAGCCTGCACGCTCTAGAGCCCATGCTTAGCAACAAGAGAAGCCACCACTATGAGAAGCCAGTGCACCTCAACTTGAGAGTAGCCTCCACTTGCAGCAACTGGAGAAAAAGTCCTGGAGAACACAGCGAAGACCCAGCACAGCCAAAGATAATAAAAATCAAATAAATCAAATTACTTTCAAAAATCTGCATTTGGTTAAGTTCAGAACAGCACACTATCACCACCTCATTATCATCTGAGCCATTTCCTATGGTTAAAGAATGTGTCTTTTTGGAATTTAGAATCAAAGGCAACATAATCCTTTAAAAATTGTTAGTTCTTCCCTGTTATTAATCCAACCACATTCATTGTGAATCTTAGAGAATTCATGTGGTGACATTCTATGTTTCAATTTCAATCTTAGTCACAAAAGCAAGCCTTCTAATTCTGTCACCATTTAATGATTGACAGCCGATTTTGCACTCATTTGACCTTTTCCAGGCTCTCTTGTTTGAGTTAGCAGCCCATTCCAGTTTTCTTACAATAAAAGGTAGAATAGATTAGCCAGTCAGAATTCAGAATATTTAAGTGAAAGCGTAACAACAGACCACTGCTGGCATGTAATACAAACATTAAAATTCTAATGACTCATTCCCTTGCCACAGATGAGGAAAGGAATAGAAATAGACATAACATGGATCTACTGTTCTGAAACTAATTATAACAGGAATTTGAGATGGTAAAATTTTACCCACTCATGCAAATCAGTGTTTTTCTTTAGCTTGATGGGGAAGCCCTTGAGATTTACCAAATTTCAAGCTTCTAGGGTTTGGAATCAGGTTAGCTTACGGTTCAGTATTAAAAGATAGTTTTAAAGATAAAAGAACAGAATGATGTGAAAGAAGGAAGAAAGAGAAGTTATAAAGATGGAACCTCTTTGGTGAGGTTTAATTTAAGAGAAAACTTGATTTAAAAAGGAAACAAGACTAAGGGGGAAAATTGGAATCATTCCATGACAATATATGAATATCTATACAAGATACCTCCTTTTTTAACTCATGCTACAATAATGTAACCTCAGATATTATAAACTGTTTTTATCCTACACTATAAGAAATAAGCCAAAATAATCCAATAAATATATTTCCCGAATTTGGGGGAGGTGGTTTGCACAAGACCTTAGTGATATCACAGTAACTAAATACAGCATGTTTTCTGTTTTCTTGGAACTCATATTCAAGTTAGCAACAGAAACATTGTTTAATTAAACAATCACACAAAGAAATATAACCTTGTCATTGTAATAAGTAATGTGAAGGTTATAAGAATATGCTACCCCAAAATATGCCTCTTCTCTAGCACTGCAGTTCAAAAGCATCAATTATTTGGTGGTCGGCTTTAGAATTCCATGGACAGAGGAGCCTGGTAGGCTATAGTCCATGGGGTCAAAAAGAGTCATTCATGACTAAAAGAGAAAGTGAAAGTTGCTCAGTCTGTCTGACTCTTTGCCATCCCATGGGCTGTACAGTCCATAGAATTCTCCAGGCCAGAATACAGGANGATTGTGAAGCTGAAACTCCATTACTTTGGCCACCTGATGAAGAACTGACTCTTTGAAAAGACCCTGATGCTGGGAATGATTGAAGGTGGGAGAAGGGTTTATTGGAACAGATACCAAATTTGCCCCGAGAGCTCCATTGTATAATTGTTTTCTGTCGTCACATCTCTTGTACCTAGAGTCAGGCTAGATATACAGGGTCATCTGAAGCCATTTTAAAAATTATTTTATTTTAATGAGGATGGTCCCTTAGTTAAATGAATGTGTCTTTTGTGCTGCACAGTGACTTCTTCCCAAAAGCTTTCCATTCACATAGGAATAAAGATACCTGACGTGTCTTCGTCCTGAAGGTGCTCTCATGAATCTGGGCATGAGCACCACAAATTCAATTCTATTAAAAGTAATGAAGTGGGAATGACAGCACAATTATCTGCAAATGGTTTGTGTCTGTTCAGATTTTTTCACAGTTCAGGCTAATAGCTGCTGTAGGCTTATAAAATTTCTGTGCAGCAAAGTCTTACTATAGGATGTATATCTGAACTTTAACTCATAGTTGGCTTTTACTTATTTATTTTTTTCAAACAGATACACTTAGTCCTACCTAGATGATGATTTTGGTCTCAAAATTAGTCACCAGAAATGTACTAGAGAGTTTCCAGCTCACAATATTTAGAGAGAGTTTAAAAATAAACACTTTTTTCTGTTTATAATGTAGTGATGACAGTTGTGGAGTTGGAGATAGTTGTTTTACTGGTTGTATGACTTGAGCCAAGTTACTTAGATTCTCTGTGCCCTGGTTTTGTCAAATATAATATGGGAGAACAGCGATCACCTAACTCTTAAGACTATTAGTAACCTTATGTGAATATTAAAAGAGGTAAACTTGTACAAAATTTAGTTCGCCACTGGCCATGCAGTAAGTCATTAAATAGCTGTTAACTTTGATCAGTAATAGCAAAACAAAAGAATACATTAACAAAATTTTATTCTAAGAATATCTAGATTTAATTTTATGTATAATAATTTGTAAATTTTTTTTTTTTATTCTATGACTCTGTTACACAGACAAGTCAGGGTAGCAGAATCAGTAGAGAGAGAATATTTGTAAGCAGACTCCTAAGATGATCTGTAGTAATGCCTGCCTCCTGTTATTTATATCACTTTATGATCCCCTTTACTTGTATGTGGGCTGAACCTGGTAATCTACTTCTAATGATTTGAACCCAGCCAAGGCCGTGGGATGGTACTACCAAGACTAGATTCAAATCTGTATGCAGTTTGCTGATATACCTTTCTCTTGTCTTCTTGCTTGATAGTNGTATGTGGGGTGAACCTGGTAATCTACTTCTAATGATTTGAACCCAGCAAAGGCCGTGGGATGGTACTACCAAGACTAGATTCAAATCTGTATGCAATTTGCTGACACACCTTTCTCTTGTCTTCTTGCTTGATAGTTCTGATGAAGCAAGGTGCCCTGTTTTGAGTTGCACTTTCATGCATTGGAGAAGGAAATGGCAACCCACTCCAGCGTTCTTGCCTGCAGAATCGCAAGGACGGGGGAGCCTGGTGGGCTGTCGTCTATGGGGTCGCACAGAGCTGGACACGACTGAAGAGATTTAGCAGCAGCAGCAGCCTAGAGAGGTCGAAGTGGCAAAGAACTGAAAGCAGCCACTGACCAACGGCCAGTGAAAAACCGAGGCTCTAAATCCTACCAACAATTTGGTGAGTGAGCTTGGAAGTGGAAGTGGACCCTTTGTCAGTCAAACCTGGTAATGACTGCTCTTCTGACTGACATCTTGACTGATAGCAACTTGAAACAGAATACTCAGCCTAGCTTCACTTGGATTCCTGACCTACTAACACCATGAGATAATAAACATTGTTGTCTTAAGGCAATCTCAGGGTAATATTTTATGCAGCTATAAATAACTAATATAAGGAGGAAGAATTTGAAATCTTTTGAGGATTTGAGCCATGTTTTCCAATAGCTTAGACAATCTTTAAAGGGGAATTAGGAAACATGAATTAGGATCTTTACGTATAAACTCTAAAGCAGCTGTTTTGTAGGAGAGATTATACTTACTCTGTTATTTTTAAAATATAAAGCTTGCTTCTGCTTTTTTAAGTATTCTGCTCCCATAAAAATGATCCCAAACAAAAATTATTTTAGAAACTGTCTCTGTGCCCAACTGATGTATTTACGATATTTAAAATGACTACTTCCTTGGTTTTAAAAGATTTTATAAAGATTTATATATAATTTTTCTGGAGGGAAATTGGCAATAAAAAAGGATTACAATAGTATATTAGGCAATAAGCTCTCAAGCTCAAAAACAAAATAATTTATCTTTGTAGCATTAGCACTTAACACAGAATCTGGCACATAGTACACACCACAGAGTTGTTTTCTTACTGAGTGAACTGAATATTTTAAAAACAAGAACTATGTATATGGAGTATAAATTTTGGAGCCAGGCAGATTTTATTTCAAGTGCTGCCTCTGCCCACCTTGAGATATGTATCCTTAGGCAAGCCAGTCACTTCCTTAGAAAGCAAAACTTACAATTAAGTTTCACATAATGGAAAGAAACATTAAGGAAAAAATGTTTAGAGGAACATAGTCTTTATAGATTAAAATATGTTTCACAGATACTTTTACATTATACCTTATATGTTGTAATAATTTTACAATTTATTAATTGGATTTTAATAGAAAAAAAAGTAAGCAGGCATGTCAGTGAATCAGAATTAAATGCTCGTTAATTAATCCAAATACAGTTCTGCAATTTGAGAATAATATATGTGGAATTTCAAACCAGGGAAGAAAACAATGTTTGGATAATAAGGTTTAAATAACAAAATGATCTGTGAAAAACAAATGACATGGAACACTTAAGACAATATGAATTATTACATTAAAATTCTCTAAATGATTTAACCAATTTATTGATATAATAAATTAATAAACCAGTACAAACAAGACCAGGCAGCCCTGTTAGAAATACACTCAAATGATATGTAAAACATTAGTTCACAGGAAATAAACCTTATTGTCCGGTATATCTATGAATACAGCTCAATACCCCTTCATAAATTGTGTTCATGAAAGGAAACATAAAGTGATCTACAACTGTTCACTTGATAGACTGCCAAAGATGAACAGTAATAATATCTAATGTTAGCCATGGGATGGGGAAAGAAACTCTCATAAACTATATGTGCAAGTACAAGTACTAAGACTTTGTTAAGGGAAATTTGTCCCACCTGTCAAAATTAAAAATCCACGTACCATCTTTGCTAGAATATTATGAAATGATGTTTGTAGTCATGCAATGTTGGACCTTCCAAAATCCCATCATAAAAAGAGATGCAGAAACTGCATAGTAAAACCCCAAACCTCACAGCTAGCAGCTACAATAAAATTGACAAAGTATTTCCATGGACGCCCAAATACTAGCAGATAGGAGTAGATCACCAGTAATTATAAACTACAATTCATAGCATTCATTAAAGGGATAAAAATTAAGCAAATGGGAATCTGAATGATCTGAAAGGAGGAGAACTCCAGAATTACAAAAGATTTTTACCAGAAAGCACAGGAGCTAAAAGTGGGGGAGTTTTGTCACATACCAATTCTTGGGTGCACAAGTTCCATGGTAAATTCTGACAGGATGGAGCAGTATGGTTTCTGTGAACATTCAAAACTAACCAGGCGAAGCTACCATCTAGAACAAAGTCCCACAGTGAGAAGAAAGTTTGGGGAATAGATTCCAAGTGAGTAAGACAAGGACAAGATAAGAAAAGTGAAGGTCTGAATAAAAATAGAAGGGTGCCAGATTAGAAAAGTTCAGAAAATCATATTTCTCATAACACTTTATGGCAATGAGAAGGACCTCTGAAACTACAAAGCTAAAACAAAAATTCGGATCCACCTCTCCTTTCTAAAAGTTTAGGAAAACTAATTTCAAATAAAAATGGGACACAGACAGGGACTGGTTTGAAACTCATACAAAACTTTTGGAAGTAAGGAAAGAATGTGGAGCAGGACTTCCCACAGACATTAAAGCAGGACAGATATGCTCCAAAAAGATAAAAATTATAACCTATAATTTTAAAATAAAGTGGAATAAATAATAAAATGATAAGTTGTGAAAGAACAATATATATTAGGATTTTAAAAGTTCAGAAGAGGTGATTGAACTTAAAAAAATAGAAATAAAATATATTCAGTAATAAAAATAATTATAAAGAATATCTGAGCTACTAAACTCAATAGATAACTTCTTAAAAGAAATACAAAGAAAAAAGGAAAATTGTAAAAACAAAAAGTGAGGAAAGGAATAAGAAATTAAGGAAAACACAGATAAAGATGTGGATAAATAAGTTGCAATATATCTATAACAGTAATCCCTGAAAAGAAAACAGTGGAATGAAATAGAAGTAAGCTATAATAGATGTCCTCAACAAAAACAAAATCAATTCCAAGAAATTTAAAAAAAAGTTATAATTCAGGAAAACTATCTAAAACTGCAAGCCATACTGAAAAGGAATGCATACTGAAAAACTTGACCCAGAATGGCCACCCTTGAAGACATATTTTAATAACATCATAGAAATTTTAAGCAAAAATGTCCCGTGAACATTAAGTCAAAACGACCAAGCTACATATGAGTAAAGAAGACCTGATTATCACCTAATTTTCAATAGTAGCATTTTATGCCAAAAGACCTTCAAGACTCCTTTGTCTTTGAATATACACTCAGTATCCCGTAGACAGAGGAGCCTGGTAGGCTACAGTCCATGGGGTTGCAACAAGTCAGACACGACTGAGCGACTTCACTTTCACTTTTCACTTTCATGCATTGGAGAAGGAAATGGCAACCCACTCCAGTGTTCTTGCCTGGAGAATCCCAGGGACGGGGGAGCCTGGTGGGCTGCCCACCAGGCAGCCCAGAGTCAGACACGAGTCAGAGTCAGACACACACAGAGTCTGACTCGCACAGAGTCAGACACGACTGAAGCGACTTAGCAGCAGCAGCACTCAGTATATTCATCATATTTCAGATACTCAAGAAAAGCAAATTTGACTCCGTTTTTCTTGCCAAATTTTTTAGTATAAAAGTCACAGTTCAGCTTTTTAAATCTTCTATGAACTCTGTTCTCATGCCCATGCCCCTTCTTGAGAAATCCATTAGGGAAATAAGCCTCAGATAATGAAAATGACTGCACATATACTGACATCAATACTGATGTCATTATCAATGGCTGCTCATACTATATATAGAAAGACAAACAGATATGATTTGCTTTCTGATGAAAGAATGGAGTGAAACATCACCTATGAAGTAATCTTGCTTAAATCACTGTACATGAATCTACTCAAGCTTCTGGATCCAATATTCATTGTAGAAGTGCAGAGAGTGGAAGAAACTAGCAAAAGACATCATAGTGATGCATCAAGTAAAACCTTGATTATTATAAACAAATAACAAAGCAAACAAACAAAAAACTAAATTTATTTTTTTTTTTATTCAAGGGGAAAAAATGGCTTAAAGACCTAATAAGCCTTAGTGAGTGACTTAACTGATTCCTGATTCCAAAACATGTAAAACAATTGGCAGTTGAATATATAAACACTGACTAGGTATTTGAGAATTTTTAAAGAATTATTCTTTTATTTTAAGGCATATAAATGATATCACAGTTATGTCTAAATGAAACAGTAATTTCTTAAAGAGACATACATGTATGGATATAATTGCATGATTTACTTCATGAAAAGGAAAGTAAATCACAAAAATTATTTATTTCAAAATAAAATGGGAAGGAAGGAGATGGATAGATATAGATGAACACACTGGCCAATGCTTGATGGTACTGGAGGTTGGGAAGTACTTGGGGGGTTATGTTTATTTATTATAACACGTTTAAAGCAGCACACATCTTTGATTTGGCAATTTTGGTTCTAGGAGTTTATCTATAGATACATTAATACAGTGTAAAGAATATGTGTAAAAAGAATTACAGAAAGCTAGAATTAACTTAAATTGGAGGTTGAAGCTGGTTGGAAAATTTACTGTTATAAGAAATAATAGAAACATTCATGTATCACATAGGAAGCTGTCATTGAACTACTCAAAATGTAAAAAGAAAAAAAAAGTCTTTTGCTGAAAATAAGTAACATATGAAATGCTAATATATAAATGTAAGTCAATGTAGAATATATAATTATATAAAGTATAAAGCATGCCTATATCTGCATGTAAACATACATATACATGTATGAATGTATACCTAGGCTGTGTATATACATTGGCATATCCTTAGAAAATTTTTAAAAGGAATACACACCAAACTGATACCAGTGGCAAATTTTATAATATGCTATTTTAAAGTTTTTCATTATTGCCTATCCAGTCATTGACCTATTCCTTTATCAATTATTTATTTAGTGCTGCCACATGCCATATACTATTCCAGGTACTGGGAATACACTAATAAATAGCACAGACATAAATCACAACCTTCATGGAAATAAAATCTGGAGAGACAGATAAGATGCCAGATAAATAAGTAAAAATGACAATATGTCAAAAGAAAAATTAAACACAGGAAGAGTGGGAGGAGAAGATTGCTGAATTTTTAGATAGGCTGGCCTGCATAAGCCTCACTGAGGAAGTGTGGGCAGTATCTTTGGGGATTTTCTCAGCAAAGAGACCTGCAGCAGAAAGAACAGCAATTGCAAGGGTTTTTTGCAACAACACACCTTCTATCCTTGAGGACTGGCACCAAGAAGAGTGTGGCCAAACGGAAAGAACGAAGAGAGGAGTATAGAAGATGAATTTAGAGGGAAGCTGGTACCTAATGTTGAAGGTCTTATAAGGACTTTTTAACGCTGGGTGAAGTGAAACAGGCCGTAAGACATGTTTTATTGTATTTGCAATACTAGTTTGGGGATTTTTCTTATGTAGCTATTTTGGTGCTTTATAAGTTTGTATCATTTGCACATGAAAATGCTGATGCTTATAAAAGACATCTGTGGTTGTCTTCATTTAATTTGGAAGGTGACCATTTGCAGAAAAGGAAAGCATCTGCCTGGCTGTCAGTTGGCAGTAATCTGAGAACCTATCGCATCAATCCTTCAGTTACTTTTAAATACTTATGTGTTAAGCTCTAATGATCTTCACTATTTTTCCTTGTAATCATTTATTAAAACTAGTTTCTTCACCAGCTAGTACACATAATTATACTTTTCCTGTTTGTTCCTCTTAATTTTAAGTAACAGAGTTACTTGTATGTGTGCAGAGACATTCAGAAATGTCCATCTAAGCAATACTTTTACCCCAAAGTGACTTTACCAACCAATTGTGTATCATTTGCAAGTGATTGTATCATATGATGCTTGTCCTGTGTTACTGGGACAGAGTTGTACCTTACTGACATATTTGGATTAAATGGCATGGCTTTATCAAGAGAAAAAAAAAAACCACATACCTGATCATCACACCCCCTATTAAGATACTGCAGTATTTGTTAAATAGCCATTTCCTGATGTGTTTGCCATTATGACTCTTGCTAAACTTTATCTAGTGCTCCTTTTTAACTGAGTAGTCAAATGTTGATATAAACAGCTTTCATTCATGAGACAAGAAGGATTTGTGTTGCTATCAGTTTTTACTTGAACTTCACTATCTTTTGACTAAATAGTCCACTGTCGTTTTCATAATGGACTTCCCTAGTGGCTCAGCTCAGAGAAGGCAATGGCAAACCACTCCAGTACTCTTGCCTAGAAAATCTATGGACAGAGGAGCCTGGTAGGCTGCAGTCCATGGGTTGATAAGAGTCAGGCACTGAGCGACTTCACTTTCACTTTTCATTTTAATGCATTGAAGAAGGAAATGGCAACCCACTTCAGTGTTCTTGCCTGGAGAATCCCAGGAACGGCGGAGCCTGGTGGGCTGCTGTCTATGGGGTCAAACAAAGTCAGACATGACTGAACTGACTTAGCAGTGGCTCAGACAGTAAAGCATCTGCCTACAATGTGGGAGACCTAGGTTTGATCCCTGGGTCAGGAAGATCCCCTGGAGAAGGAAATGGCAGCCCACTAGAGTACTCTTGCTTGGAAAATCCCATGGATAGAGTTGCCTGGTAGGCTACAGTCCACAGGGTCGAAAGAGTTGGACATGATTGAACGACTTCACTTCACTTCATTTTCATAATGATTACAACCTTGAAAGGAAACTCCTCTGATAACTATAGGCTAGTAATGAGAAATCATGCTGTGCTGGAGCTAAATGATAGCTGAGATTTTCCTACAATAATATATATATTCCATGAAGAGATTAGAGTTAAATTGAATAGTCCTGTTTTAAGCAGTCTAAAATAAGACCGTCCTGCAAAGCTGTAGTTTAATGTTGAAGTGTAAAGCCCTACCACTTGAGAGAGTCAATTCTTAGGCAGATTGATAATAAATAACCTTGTGTTCTTATCAGATAAGAACCGGGGGTCCCCAAGGAGAGAGGGGTCTGAAATTCTCAATGAGGAAGAAAGCACAAACTTTTTTCTCCTCTACATTCCTTAGGATTATATAACAATAATGTATCTTGCTTGAGGACAGTTTCTGGAAAAAACCTTCTGGCTAATCCTGTAATCTTAAAATGTAAATTATGGGAGTGGGTCTTCAGTTCAGTTCAGGAGCTCAGTTGTGTCCAGCTCTTTGCGACCCCATGAATCGCAGCATGCCAGGCCTCCCTGTCCATCACCAACTCCCAGATTTCACTCAGAATCACGTCCATCGACTCAGTGATGCCATCCAGCCATCTCATCCTCTGTCGTCCCCTTCTCCTCCTGCCCACAATCCCTCCCAGCATCAGAGTCTTTTCCAATGAGTCAACTCTTCCCATGAGGTGGCCAAAGTACTGGAGTTTCAGCTTTAGCATCATTCCTTCCAAAGAAATCCCAGGGTTGATCTCCAGAATGGACTGGTTGTATCTCCTTGCAGTCCAAGGGACTCTCAAGAGTCTTCTCCAACACCACAGTTCAAAAGCATCAGTTCTTTGCTGCTTAGCCTTCTTCACAGTCCAACTCTCAAATCCATACATGACCAGAGGAAAAACCATAGCCTTGACTAGACAGACCTTAGTCGGCAAAGTAATGTCTCTGCTTTTAAATATGCTATCTAGGTTGGTCATAACTTTTCTTCCAAGGAGTAAGCATCTTTTAATTTCATGGCTGCAGTCACCATCTGCAGTGATTTTGGAGCCCCAAAAAGAAAAGTCTGACACTGTTTCTACTGTTTCCTCATCTATTTCCCATGAAGTGATGGGACCAGATGCCGTGATCTTCGTTTTCTGAATGTTGAGCTTTAGGCCAACATTTTCACTCTCCTCTTTCACCTTCATCAAGAGGCTTTTTAGTTCTTCTTCACTTTCTGCTATAAGGGTGATGTCATCTGCGTATCTGAGGTTATTGATATTTCTCCTGGCAATCTTGATTCCAGCTTGTTTCTTCCAGCCCAGTGTTTCTTATGATGTACTCTGCATAGAAGTTAAATAAGCAGGGTGACAATATACAGCCTTGACATACTCCTTTTCCTATTTGGAACCAGTCTGTTGTTCCATGTCTAGTTCTAACTGCTGCTTCCTGACCTGCATACAGATTTCTCAAGAGGCAGGTCAGGTGGT